>JASAND010016717.1:0-44705 GCA_030248195.1 Trissonchulus latispiculum
TGAGGGCTTCAGGATCAAAGTTATCTACCCTGTTGTCGTCAACAGTCTGACGGATTGGGGGGCAGTATACGTTGGTGAGCTGGATTTCGGCGGATTTTCGGCCATTTGGTACAAATATAGTGGTAGTCAGCGCTTCAGTGATTTGGTCGTTTGGGCGAGGGCAGTCGTTGGCGAGATTCTGTAGGCAATGCCGTTCCTGAAGGCAGTGAGGAGTCCTCCTCCAGGGGCTGCAACATTCCGGTCCTGCCGGAAGCGTTGCCGGTCCTTGGTTTCGACTGAGTACCCTGATAGGTTAGGTTGTTTGCTATAAAGCCTCGTTTTCTGGAGGGCTATCACGTGGATTGGAGTTCCTGCCTTATCCTGGTCACTGAGAAACTTTTCTAGCTCCAGCTTTCTTCTGCTGAAACTACTGATATTCCACTGAAGTATTCGTACTGTGGACCGGTTAGGTGGTCGGTTGGCGGGCTAGACTGTGGGAATCACAAGTGGCGCCGTTTTTACCAGTCTGGGAGGATGATTGGGGGGGGCTGTTGCAGAAGTGGTACTGGAAGATGTTGATGGGCACTTGGGCAGGTACACCGCCCCGGGGAAAGACATTTGATTTCGTCCAGGCTCAGATCAGCACATATACGGTGGAACCACATGCTGCACATTTTGCACTGAACGCTCCAGACAGAGCGCGGCACATTGCGGTGGCACCGTCCACATGGCCACTGTGGCACCGCATCGGTCAGTGTTGTCCTTGGGCCCGGGTTAGGGTGTATGTCTCCGGCAATGAGAAGCAGAACAGGATTACTAACAAGTTCGCTGCTTTGGGGATCCAGCTAGCCGGACGGCTAGACCCTCTGTACAAAAACCCTGCTGCACAGACTGCAAGTATTGGTGCCTCCTCCGTGGTATGGGGGCCAAGGGCTTTTCCCACCAGCTTGAAGCTGGACCGGAGGGCCTGTAGGGGGATACCAATTGGGACCAACCGGGGACCTGAATGGGATTCCAGGGCACCCGGGGACCCTCTCTACCACAGAAAGGCAGCATCCATTGGAGAGGCCTGGTCAGCACCTTCAGGGTAGGATTCCGCCCGAACCATTTCTGGCGGGGAGATCAGTGGGTGGGACATTTTAGGATTAGGAGTTGTAGGTCCTCCTAATCCTGTTTACAGTCCGGACAGAGGGGAGAACGTGAGATGCCCAGTCTGTGTCTAAAATTGGCCAGGATGGTAAACTGACCTCCACACCGGAGTTGTGAGAGAGCTGTTCGCTCTCTACGTGTGAGGCCAGCTTCCAACTCAGTGGGGGGGGGGTGCCCTGTGGCCCCAAATGGAGGGGGGCACCGACTTAAAAATTTAAAAAATTTTTCTACCCCTCCCCTCAACGCGGCCTTGGGCCGCGCCCCCCCCCCCCTAAACATTTTCAACCCCCTACCCCAGGGTTTTTTCAAAATTTCACCTGTGCTTTTTTCGTGTTTTTTAAGAAAATGTGTGTTTTTAAAAAAATCTGTTTTTCCTGAAATTCACTTTTCGCAGTATTAACACGTTTTTAACGGCTTTTACAGCATTTATAAATATATTTGCATATTTGGCTCGTTACAGAAGAAATACAAAACATATATCGCTTGCTTAGTCTTTATAAACGATATTTCTATGTTCTAAACGTTAAATATTTGTGTTGAAGACGTCTTTTTGCGCTACAATGGAGGGTCTGGGGGGCGGAGCCCGCCAGACTTTGAGAATTTTTTGAAAATTGAACCTATTGGTCTGAAATTCTTCAAAACCTTGCGACAGTATATATATTTTATTCCGCTATTTCTTGAATTTGGAAACGTAATTTCGTAGAATAATATGCCTATACAGTCCCAAATGGCAGCGTTACTTAGAATAATGAAGGCCACACTAAAGCTAATGCCCAGACGAAAACAAACAGAACAAAAATAGGAATATAGATATTTGCGCCGATTTGCTCCTTCAGGTGAAAATTAGAGTGTGCTTTTTAGTGTGTTATTTAAAATGTTGTGTGTTTTTTAAAAAAGTGTGCGAAAACAATAAAAAACACAAAAAAACAGTGCCCTACCTTAATTTTTGCAAATTTTTAGCAAAAAAATGGAAAATCTTCAAATAATTAGCGAAAAATTGCTAAAATTCGCTAATTGCCTTAAAGTCGCTAAAAATAGCTGAAAATTGAGAAAATTTTTCAGTTTTTTAACGAAAAACCGATTTTTCGCCGACCCCCCCCCCCTGAAAACTTCCCCCGACCCCTCCCCCCGAAATTGACTTTTTTCGGCCTCCCCTTTTTTGCCAGAACCCCCTACTTTTTTTGAAACCCACCCACCCCCACTTTTTCCCCTCCCCAGCAACACCTATGCCCTTGTTTTGTTATGCACCCCCCCCCCCATAGTTTCCTTAGGGGGGGGGGTATCCCCCCCCCCCCCCCAAAATTTTCGACCAAATTTACCCCCTCCCAGATTTTTGGACTATCCCTCCCCCCACTTTTGGCTACCCCCCCCAACGATTTTTGGACCCAAAAAGTTAGCTAAATTTGGTCGAAAAATGGTCATTTTTTGAAAAATTTTTCTAAAATTTTGGCCTAAAATCGCTTTAAAACGGTGCAAAAACGCCTAAAACGTTAAGAACAAGCCTTATTTTGATGAAAAAAGGGCTAAATTACAGAAAATTTTGCATTTTTTGGCCATTTTTTGAATTTTCTGAGGTCCGAATTTGGGGGGGGGTTCGGGTGGGTACTCCCATCACATTTCGGGGGTCGACCACCAAATTTCAGAATTTTACCCCCCCCCCCAACCAAAATTTCCAGGGAAACTATGCCCCCCCCCACCAAAATGACAAATTATCGCACCCCCCCCCCCCGCAATTTTCAGATTTTTGCTACCCCCCCCCCAAGATTTTTGGCCAAAAAGTGGTCAAAAATGGTATAAAATCAAAAATTTAGGGGGGGGGGTGCCCCCACCCACCGTCGGGGATCCCTGCCCCCAGATTTTTTGGTGAGCCACACCTCGGCCCCGAACCTAGGTGTGCGGGCTTCTCCCCCAACTCCCCCCCTGGGGAAACTATGATAACCATAGGTGTAAGGTGGGGGGGGGTTGGGGGGGGGGTAGCCCCCCCCAAGCCTTTTTTCAACCCTCCCCCAAAACTTTTTGGGGGGGGACGTCCCCCCCCCAACTGGGGGGGGGGGGGGGGGGTAGTCGCGCCGAAGGCGCGAAAAATGGCCAAAAATTGGGTATTTTTTGGGTAAATTTTGAAAAAATTTTCAAAAATGTCCAAATTTTTGGCTTAAACTGTTTATTATTATGAGAAATACACGTTTTTAACTGTATTATGGATCTTATGACTCAATATTGTCCTTATTTTGGACTTGGAAACATGTTGGCAATCAAGTTTTGGAGTTTAAAACCACTGTCTAATGTTAAAATTACTTTATGGTTAGATGTTTTTTATCATTAGAAATGGCTGAAAATGCGATTTTTGGCATAAAAAATGAAAAAAATTTTTGGGGGAGGGTTGGGGGGGGTCCTGGGGGGGGGGTTGGGGGGGGTCGCCAGAGGGGGCCCCCCCCAGAAAATGTTGGGGGGGGAGCCTCCCCCACCCCAAATCTCCGTTACACCTATGATGATAACCCCCCAGCCATTTTTCCAAGCCCATAGGTGTACCACCTGTTTGGGTTGGGGGGGGAGTAAAAAGTCCAAATCTGGCTTGGGGGGGTCTAAAAAATCGGAAATTTTCGAAAAAACTGTACCCAAACTGTACCCAAATTTTTTTCAGCTAAAAATAGCCCTTTTTAGACATAAAATCAGCTATTTTCGACATAAATTACTAAAAAACTACTCGTATTGCGTTTTACGGCCTATTTTTTAGTGTTTTTAGCTATTTCCAGCCAATTTTTTCAGAAAATTTATGAAAAATTCCAAAAAATTTTGCAAAAATTTGGCATTTTTTCTCTTGTTTGGACCCCATTTTAGGGCTCAGGAAAACTTTTGTTGGAAAAAATCGGAAAAAAATCGGGACAATATTTTTCCGATTTTTTCCGGAAATTATTCCGACTTTTTTGTGCAACTTTTCCGATTTTATTCCGATTTTTTACCGAATTTTTTCCGATTTTTTCCGGAGATTTTCCCGATTTTTGTGCAACTTTTCCATTATTCCGATTTTTTTCCGATATTTTGCCGATCTTTTTTTCCGATATTTTCCAGACATTTTTCCGATTTTTTCCAGACATTTTCCCTATATTTTCACGATATTTTTCGGAAATTTTTCTGTGATTTTCCGGATATTTTTCCGATGTTTTTCCAAATTTCCCCCACATTTTCTAAAGATTTTCTCGCCACCTGCATACGACTCGTTCTGTATACGTACGTATATATATATATATATATATATTATATATATGAGTCGATTTCTGGGATGCTCGACTATTGAGTGGACAACCCAAGAAATCAAATTGGCTCAATTTCCCATATTTTAAAACAGCATCCTAATGCAATAATAAATCTAGGGATGCACCGGGGCCTGCCCCCCGGCAGCGACCCCGGTAGTCAGGCCCCGGCCCCGGTGGTCAGGCCCGGAACCAACCGGGGCCAAAAATAGAAAAATTTTGTATATATATTTTTGACATTTTTTGATCAAAATTTTGAATTTTCGAAAGTTAAAAGTGTTATGACTATGAGAAGTGTTATGGATCCCGGCCAGGGCCCACGATGAGGTCCCGCATGCCCGCATGCCAATTTATAGTAGCGAAAGTTTGATAGTTGGTTAGATATTGACACTTGCAAACTTTCGAAAATCCTTAGCATTTTGGCCAATTTTGGGAGGTCAACTTTGGTCGAGTATATACTGTACTTACAGAATCAAACTTAGAAACCAATCTGGTACTGTAGGGTATACTTCTAGACTTGCTCTTTCTAATGGGCTATACTAGGCAACTGCAGCTGCTATGGTTGAGGAGTAGGCGACCATGTTTTTCCCCTTCTTTTCCGTCATGTTTTCCCCCTCTGACTATATTGCAATTTTTAACACAACTAACTTGTTTCTAGTGATATTCTGCATATTATGGCCAGTTCCCATCAGGTTTCATGCCCAAACAGGTTAGGTACGGCGGATTTGGCATTTTGACCAAAAAATCGGGTTTTAAGCTTGCTGTGAGGTTAGAAGGGTGCCTAGGTAGTTTTGCACGCTAAAAACAGCTGAAACGATGCTTTTAAACCATTCTAAATGGTTAGTTGGTAGAAATCCGTGCCATGTTTTTCTCCCGCACCATGTTTTCCCCGATTTGAGGGTAAAAAACATGGATAAATCCTGTTACTGCCAAAGCTGAGTGAGGTGTAAGAGAAGTTTGAATATACGATTGGATAGGTATTTGCCCACGGTACATAACGGTATACTCAAACCGATCCAAATCCAAGCGAAGAAAAAGTTGGAGGCTTGCTTCCCTATTCATGGTTTTCTTCCCCCTCCCCTAACTATACTGTCTATTGGAGTAACCAGAGCTGCCTGTCTTCGGTGATGTGATGGGCTGTCACGCACCTCAAATAAGCTTGACGCAAAGAGCCTCGCAGAAACCGTTTTTAGGACCTAGAAACCTGAAAATCTCCAAAAAAGAACAGCTTTTTAATCTATATATAGAAAATCGGGAAAAAAAGCCACGTCAAAATTTCGGGGGAAAAAGCCACGACTGCTGTGGCCTAACGGCTGAAGCTATTGCAGTAATATTTGGCGTCTAGAATGGCGACTTCAATATAAGCCCACACGCCGATTTTTAGCTTTCTAGCTCTCCTCTATAGTCAACGGCGGGGTCGACATTTTTTGGAAAATTTTGTTCCTGAAAAGGCGGGAAAACGGTAATGTTTCAAAAATTCATAACTTTAGCGTCAATAGCGCTATCTGAATAATTTCTATTGCAATCAAGAGAGAACATGTCTGGCTTTATCCTCATACAATTGCAAACAGTTCAGAATGTCACGTTGTCTCTGGGCAGGTGTGGCTTTTTTGCCGATGATTTTGACCCATCGGGAAAAAAAGCCAGTCGCTTGCGAGACCCATAGTGAGCAGTTTTTCTGGATTTCTGGCATGATAACTATTATGAAAATAATCAGCAATTCAAGTTTTACAAAGCAATACCATTTTTAGGTGGACAGTCCCTGAAATGAGCAACTTTTGGACTAATATGTCACGTCAGTCGTTTTGACCGCTACACTCCACATTTCATCCTGAAACTGGCACATTTGGCCAAAAAGAGCATTACGAATTCATTGGAAAACACTATTTTGTGGTTAGCCTTCGTTTTAGCAAGTTTTTAAAAAATTTGTATGTTTACGTTATATTTTAACGTTATTTAAGTTATTATTACATATTTAATTTACGTTTATGCTGCAAACTAAAAAGTTCTACTAAATGCTTTTCGAAGGCAATTTGTCTCGGTAAACAACAAATCTAGAGTAAATAAGCGACGCTGAAAACGTTGGAACACTCAGAATTGGTCTACGCCTTCGGGATACATATGCTTCGACCAAGTGGCTTTTTTCCCGATTTTGGCTTTTTTCCCAGGAAATAAATCACAAAGTACTCTCTATTGCTACAGTCTAGAGGAGTCATTAATACATGAAAATAATCCGTAGGGGTTGCCATTCTTCAAACTACAAGAATTCTCCCAAAATTCCAAACAATGAGTTTTCCACATCCAAAAGTTTGAAAAAATGGCGTTTTTTCCCGATTGACTATGATTTTTCATGCTATTTCTGACCTGTCTGCAATAAATTAGCCAAATCCCAGACCCAGTTATAAGATATGGCCATTCAAAGTTTGAAAAATCATCGATTTTCTGCCAAAAGAGCTATTTTGGCAATTTTGAGCCATGCTAGCGGACTATTGAAGAAAGCTATCGAGCTAATATTTTGCACCCGTAAATTGGGTACCATAGAGAACGTTTTGTATCAATTTCAGCTAAATCTGAGAAATTTTATTTTTTCGATGTTTCAGCAGACTGTGACTGCTGACTGTTGAAACATCGGAAAAAATAAAATTTAGCTGAAATTCACCCAAAACGTTCTCTATGGTACTTATTTTACGGATGCCAAATATTAGCCCGATACTTTTCTCGTCAGTTACTTATGATAGCCCATAGTTTCTAAAATCGATCTGTTGGCTAAAAATCGATGTTTCAAACTTTGAATGGCCATAATATCTCATACATCTGTATCTGGTTCTGGGATTCGGCCAATTTTTCGCAGACAGGTCAGAAATAGCATGAAAAATCATATATATATATATATATATATATATATATATATATATATATATATATATATATATATAGTCAAGCGGGGAAAACCCACTTTTTCTTTCTTGGACCAGAACTTTCGACTGGTTCGGGCTAGCACGACTTTGATACTAGACGTCGGGGAAAAAACCAAGGTGTCACTTTTTGGACCCTACAGAGCTACCCAGTGGAGCAATCCGGCTATAAATTATTTTCTTATCAAGCCCTGTCTAGACTGTCATTTTGGTATATAAATCGCCTCTCTAGGTCCTGTCGTTAATTAGTAATTAACGGTTAATTAGCCGGGGTAAAAAAACCAATGGCGGAAAAAACCAACCGATGGGAAAAAACCGACCCCAATATTCGGCCAGGGTAACTCATATTAGCGATTTTATGCATACAACAGGTAAAATCGGCGTTGCTGACTTCATAGATATCTGCAGTTATTTTTGACGTTGACGTTATTTTGACTCATTGACGAACGACGACGACGCTTTCCGTTTGGGAGGCGACGTCATTGTCCAGAACTCCGTCACCTAAACCATCAAATCAGAAACCTGATCAGGCGGGACCGCAATGACTACTGGAGCTCAGTTGCGGATGATATAAACAGTTCACTTCATGCTGGACGATTTTTTTTTTTTTTTTTTTTGCCAACATTTTTGCACTACGCCGCGAATAGTTACAGATCTCCGATATTAGCTCTCCCCAGCTCTTGCATCCTTGTCTTAATTTTATTTTGTATTAGGATTAGCATATTATTTTTGTTACAGTTATATTTTGTTCGTTCATAAAACGCGTTCATCAAAAATTTTTAGTTTTGAAGCAAATTTAACTGGTTCCTTGTAAGTTTCATGCTACAGGAGGCTTTTGAAAAAATTTTCTCCTTCGGCTCGGCGCACTGGTTGTATTTTTACTTCGTTTATCAAGTCAATGCCTAAATGCAGAATTGTAACTGCTCAATTTTTAATTTTGCCAGGCTCGTTTAGTGAAACTTAATTTTGCTGTAAATAAGACTTTTAAATTGTACTTACTAAGAAGGGGCCTCTAAAATACGTTGGAATAATTTTGTTACCAATAAAATTCTGTACATGTAGTAAGCAAACCGCGAGTAAATTAGGAATTTTTAGGTAGTTACACACTTTTTTCTGAAAAATAGCAAAAAATTTTGGAGAGGTGTGTAACGTTACACATAAGCCGTCGGCGAAAAAAAAACACTGGGCACAACGTATTCAAACTAATGAAGAAATTTGATCTCCCCCAGTCTAAGCCAAGCGAAATTCTGCATGATCGCCAGGGCAATCCTACCACATCAAACGTGGACAAACTCAAGCGCTGGAAAGAACACTTTGAGAAACAACTTAATGGAGAGCCGCCAGCCAACCCAATCCGTCCTGCGGACCTCCCTTTCCTGGGTTTCTTCCAGTGCAGAGAAGATACCCCATCGCTTGACGAGGTGAGTGAGGCCATCCAGTGCCTTCGCAACGGCAAAGCTCCCGGCTCGGACGGCATTCCGGCAGAGTTGCTGAAATTTGGTGGAGAAATTTTGTCGCAGCAATTACATAAGTTGATCTCTCTGATATGGGATCGCGAGAAGCTCCCCGACGAGTGGAACTCCGCCATCGTGATCCCGCTGCACAAGAAAGGCTCTAGAACTGACTGCTCAAATTATCGCGGCATATCCTTACTCTGTTGCGCCTACAAACTGTTAGAATTTATCATTCTTCGGCGCCTTGGGCGAGTATTGAGCATGTGCTAAGGGAGAATCAGGCCGGCTTTAGACCAAACCGTGGCTGCATTGACCAAATCTTCACCTTACGTCGCATTCTGGAAACCAGGTCTGAATATGGGAAAGCAACTTTAATTGGATTCGTAGACTTTAAAGCGGCCTTTGATTCAGGAGATCGATCTACCCTATGTGCTATATTGGAGTCTGACGGCGTGCCGACGAAACTGATTCGCATAATAAAACTGTTGTATGCGAATACCCAAAATCGATTCAGGGCCTGTGGTCAGCTCTCTGACGATTTCGTGGTCCAAACTGGGGTACGGCAGGGTGCTCCACTGTCTCCCTTACTCTTCAACTGTCTTGTCGACTGGGTGATGAGAACTGCGGTTGCTGACGTTGGGGACGATGTCCTATTTGGTCACGGTCCTATTATTTCGGACCTTGACTATGCAGATGACATAGCCGTCTTGGCAGATTCGGAAGTACATCTTCGCCAATTACTGTTAGCTGTCGTTGCGGCAGCAGCGAGAGTTGGCCTGAAGATAAATGCCAGAAAAACTAAGATCCTTTTCAGCCACTGCCCTCCTCCCAATATAGCGATCACTGGGACTATTCTGGAATCTGTGGTCGCTTTTAGATATCTCGGCTCCGAAATCACCCATAATGGCTCTATCACATCAGAGGTCCGTTATAGAATTGCTAGAGCCCAGGCTGCTTTCGCTGCCTTCGAAGCCAAGCTATGGAGCAAACGTGACATCTCTCTGACGGTTAAAACTAAAGTTTTTGACGCGGCGGTCATGTCGGTTCTGCTATACGGGTGCGAAACCTGGCCAGTAAAAGTTGCTGATCTAAACTTACTGGCTGGTTTTGAGATGCGCTGCCTCCGTCGCATGCTCAGGACTGTCTATACGGATCGAATCACGAATGACGCAATTCGAAATCGGCTGCATCGGCAAACTATTACCAATGTCATCAAACGACGTCGTCTTACGTATTTCGGCCACGTATATATTGTATTATATTGCGTATGCCGGCTGCTCGTTTCCCAAACGGAATACTTGACTTTGCCCCGCCGGCAGACTGGCGTAGGCCGAGGGGAGGTGTGCGCCAAACTTGGCTACGAGTTGTCCAGAAGGACCTCCAGAGACTGTCAAGAACCTATGGTAGACTCTGGCACGACGACTGGATTGGAATCTGCAGAATGATTGCCGCCGACAGAACACAGTGGCGTTTGGTGGTCGATGAAACCTTGGGATGAAGTTGGATACCAGCGATACATCGGACACGATGTTGCTGCCTAAGCAAGTAAGCAAGCAGTTATTTTTGCGATATTCCTTATAATAAGTGAGAAAATCGAACATCAATATTTGCAGCATCAACTGGCTAGGTTTCATCAAATTTGCCAGTTTCTGTTAAAATACAAAAATTTGTAAATCTTTTGAAATTCGATGAAATAAATTAAAATAAATGTGGTTTCAGTGCTTTTTCGCGTATTTCTTTGTCCCAAGTACTTTTTGGCCACTTTAGCTGAGCCAAACAACCGATTCGCCGAAATGAGGTTTTTATCGGCTAGCACAAAATTGTCAGGTCCAAATGCAATTTTGAGCTGTTCACGTGAAAGAACGCATTAAACTTGCTATATGAACCACTTTTGAGCAACTAAGAATCATTTATGGGAGTTTGGTAGCAAAAGCAAAAATTGGTTTTTTTCCCACCCCTTGGTTTTATTTTCCCATTTTTTTAAAATTCTGCTGGCAGCTAGCCAAGCGTAGCAGGAAGACGAGACCGACATTTTTGTAAAGAGCACATGATGTTCTCATAGAAACTATCAAAAGTTATTATCTAACTACTAGGAAAAAGTTTCTACAGGCCTTCAAAAATAGGCAAATTTTGAATTTTCGGGGGGTCGAAAACGCCAAAATTTTTAAAATGTCAAAAAATGTTCAAAAGTGGTCCGATTTTGCTCAAATTTGATGTGGTAGGTGGGATGGGCCCTACCAACTTGCATGCAAAATTTGAGCCCGCTATATCATCCCCATCGCCCAAACGAGGGATTGGTTTTTCCCCACCACTTGCGGGTTGGTTTTTCCCCACCACTTGCGGGTTTTCTTTTCCCCGACCTCTATATATATATATTTAATTAGGGTTTGCCCTAAGCTTTCGAATGAGGTATAATTTGTCTCCCTAGGCCCTGCCGTTATGGAGAAATTAAAGCTTTCCATGTCGGGAAAAAACCCACCCGCATTTTTGCATTATACCGGCCTAACGGTACAACCTAGAAAAGCGCAAATGTGCTTAAAAGAAAGTTCTAAACGCCAAGTACGATTGTATATAGAGTTCTCAGCTAGCCCTTATAATAAAAAAGTTCAAGCCAAAATCCGAAATAGTGGGTTTTCCCCCATGGCTATAGAGATGGGGAGGGGGGAACAAAAATTTTGGATTGGTCCCCCTTATGGTTCGAAAAAATTTTTTGTCTCCGATTTGGCTGAGAAGGTGCCCCACGCCAAGGGTAACTCGAGGTCGCTGATTTTAAAAATCGAGTCGACAGATATATCCGATCAATCGATCGATCAAAAATAAATATTTTGTGTCTGATTTTCGCGAAAAGACACCTTCTTCTTCTTCTTCATATTCCTGGCGCACGGTAAGAGCCATATCAGCTGATCTTCGGAACCCAGATGTATATAGTCACAGATAACCCAGCACCAGTCTTAGGGAGTTGAGGTTGATCTAAGGCCATGCCGTCTGATCAAAGAACTGACCAGATGGGTTCTACAGATGGCTGCCCTTCGCTAGGGGGCAATTTAAGGATGACTTTGTGGCTATATTGTATATATATATACATCGTTATAATTGAGCGACAAAGATCGACACCAGTTCCACTTGTGTAACTGGTGCCCCAGGGAAATTTCGATCAGAGCTGCAGGATTCGACTTATATATGGACGATTATTGAAAAAATCGATGAAAATCGATTTTTGTGAGTGCAGGATCGATTTTCATGAATTTTCGATCGCAGATTCGGAATCAGCGCCCCCGAATTACCCTATAGGCGACTTTTCGCAAAAATCGGATATAAATTTTTTGATCGATTGGTCGATCGATTTTACTGATCGATAGATTGATCGGATCGATCTGTTGACTCGATTTTTAAAATCAGCGACCTCGATTTACCCTTGGGGCAGGGGCGCACCCAGGATTTTGAAAAGGGGGGGTCGAGCCGAAAATTTCGCCTGACACGTTTACGCGTGGGGGGAGGGGGATGGCGGCGGCAAAGTTTACAACAAAGAGTTCATTTTGGGAGCAGCAAAAATGACGAGATTTAAGACTAGTCGCCTGTCGACTCGAGGGGTCTGGGGGGCGCAGTCCCCCAGAAGTTGAGAAAATTTTTGAAAAAAGCCGTAATGAAAATCTTTAAAAAGATTTCAATAAAAGTTGATAAATTCTTTGACATAATGGCAAAATTTGTATTGGAAAGCTTGAAAAGATTCGAATAAAAAGCTCTGCCAGGCGCATTGTTAAAATTTTAATTTGTTAAAATCGAGATTCCGTAGAATGGAAATAGAAAAACAGAAAAGCGAAGCAGGGGAGAAAAATTGAGATAAAAAAGCGCCGGAGGCGCCAAAACGCTGTAAAAGTCATTAAACATTAGCGCCGCAGGCGAGAAAAATTTCTAAATTCAGTTAGAAAGGCGCCGCAGGCCCGAAAAATTTTGAAAATAGGGTAAAAGCGCCTAAAACATTAAAAACAGGTCTTATTTTAAAGAAAAAAGGGCTAAATTACCGAAAATTTTGCATTTTTTGGCTGTTATCTCAAATTTCTGAAGTCCGAATTGTGGGGGGGGGTATATACCTCCCATCACATTTCTTGGGTCGACCACCAACCTTCCAAGATTTACCCCCCCCCCAGACCCAAAGTTCCGCAGAAACTATGCAGCCACGCCGAAGAATTGGAAAAGTAAAACAATCGAAAAAATTCCTGGAAAAAACTGAGAAAACAATTTATTCTGAGTTTATTCTGATTTTTTTCCGAAATTATTCCGGTTTTTTCCAAATTAGAAAATATCGGGAAAAAATCGGAAAAAAAATCAGAATAATTTATTCGGATTTTTTTCCGATTTTTTCAGGTATCCGGAAAAAATCGGAAAAATATCGGGAAAAAATTTGTAGTTAAAACTATTATTCCGGTTTTTTTCCGATTTTTTCCAGGAAAAGTTTTCGTGTGTATAACAAACTACAGATAACTTTCTGCAAATTTATAAAATATAAAATATTCTTATTTGTAGTGGATGAGGGTTTTTGTGCCAAAATCAAGAAAAATGGAGAAATTGGTACTTTTCAACCCCCCCCCAGATTTTCAGATTTTTGCTACCCCCCCAGATTTTTGGCCAAAAAGTGGCCAAAAATGGCATAAAATCGAAAATTTAGGGGGTCCCCCCACCCTCCGTCGGAACTCGGAACCCCCCCAGATTTTTTGCCCAGCCACACCTATGCTTTTCAAGCTTCTTTGTTCTATGCCTTGGTTGACTATATATTACGTAATTATTGAGGGAATTTTTTAAAGTTTCTTTCATAAAGCTTTAACATTTTTGCTTAAGTTTTACTGAGAACCTTAAAAATTAAATAGGACAAGAATAAAAATGCTCCGATGGAGCATGGAAAATGAAATATGTGGCACTGGGCATAGTTTCCTTTGGGGGGGGGGTTGGGAGGGTATCCCCCCCAAAATTTTCGACCAAATTTACCCACACGAAGCCCATTTCCAGAAAACAATTGGAAAAACGTGTCTAATTTTTTTCCATAACTTTTCTGATTGTTTCTAATAGTTTTCTATATTTTTCAAATTGTTTTCTTGTGGTTTTCTAATTAATTTCTGTTAATTTTTTCTAACCAGGCACCACTTTCTAATTGTTTTCTGAATTATTTCTAATTGATTACACAATATTTTCTTATTTCTTTCGAATTAATTTTCTAGCAAAAGTTAACATTTTCTTATTGTGTTTCAAATAATATCCATTGTTTTCAAAAATGTTTCTAATGATTTCTGATTGTTTTCAGAAACGCCTCTTCCGTAGCTTGCAATTTTTTCTAATTGTTTTCCAGTTTATTTCTAATGTTGATTCGTCGATATCTCACTGCTGCTTATCACCACTAATGCCACTAACAATTTATGGTTTGGGATTATTTCAAAGAAAATCTAACTTGGGAGAGGAGATAAAACATTTCTCTTTAAGAATTTTCAGACAAATGCTATGTTAATTAAAGACACAAAGCCTAAAAATAGTGATTGTTCTTCATTTTAAGCAAGATGTTAAAGAAAATTTGCAAGATTTTTTAGTGAAACGTCAGAAATTCAGGGTGGGTCTGGCAAATTTGGGTGGGTGGGGTTTGGGATTTGTCGATTAGGTAGGTTGTGAGGCCATATTTACTTAATTTAATTAATATATGTTACATATGTATAGCGCAGATGGAAAAACTACCCTGGAGGGTGTGCTATTGTAGCTCCCGCTGCATTTTGGAATTTTTGGTCCCAACTCCCAACATGTGGGTTAGAGAGGGCCAACTTTGGGGGGGTCAAACCCATAGGTGTAATTGGGGGGGGGTAACCCCCCCCCCCAGTCATTTTTCCAAACCCCCCCCCCCCCCCAGAAATTTTTGGGGGCCCCCGCCCCCCAACTGGGGGGGGGGTGGGGGTGTAGTCGCGCCGACGGCGCGAAAATTGGACAAAAATTAGGTATATATATACATATTTAGGGTATATATATAAATTTTGCAAAATTTTTCAAAAAAGTCCAAATTTTTGGCTTAGCGTGTTTATTATCGCGAGAAATACACGTTTATAACGGTTTTATGGACTTCTAGACTCAATATTGACCTTATTCTGGACTCAGAAACATGTTGGCAATCAAGTTTTCGAGTTTAAAAACACTGTCTAGTCCAGTGTTTTTTTTTTCGCCGACGGCTTATGTGTAACGTTACACACCTCTCCAAAATTTTTTGCTATTTTTTGGAAAAAAGTGTGTAACTACCTAAAAATTCCTAATTTACGCGCGTTTAGTTTAACACATGTATACAATTTTATAGTTAACAAAATTATTCCTTTACAAAATTATAAGTAAAATTTAAACATCTTATTTACAGCAATATTTGGAGTTTCACCAAATCAGATCGACAAAATTAAAAAATTAAGCAGTTATATACATCGATGATTTGCATTTACTAGTTTTGACTTGATAGAACGAAGGAAAACACCAGTGCACCGAAGGAGCATAATTTTTCGAAAGGCCTCCTGTAGCACAAAACTTGGCAAGGAACCAGTTAAATTTTGCTTCATAAGCTGACAAATTTTGGTGTGTACGCGTTGTTAATACAAGAACGAACAAATATAGCAAATATAATATGCATATAACTAATATATACTTAAATAATACCGAAAATAAAATGCAAGACATGGTGCAAAAGGGGGGTCTGGGGGACGAAGCCCCCCAGAAACGGTAAATATGTGGAAACAAATGAATGAGCATTGGAAAAAGTTCCGACCATTTGGTAAAATTTGTCCAAAATTTTGGTGTAACGTTACACAGTCGCGAAAATTTTTTTGCTATTTTCCAGAAAAAAGTGTGTAATTACACGCGTTTTTGAGCAAAAAAAAACACTGGTCTAGTCTAATGTTAAAATTACTTTATGATTTCATGTTTTTCGGCATTAGCAATGGCTGAAAATGCGATTTTTGGCATAAAAATAGAAAAAGTTTTTTGGGGGAGGTTTGGGGAGGGGTGTGGGGGGGGTCTAAAAAGGGGCCCCCCAAAATTCCGGGGGAGCCCCCCCAACCCGAATCCCCGTTACACCTATGGTCAAACCGGAACTACTGAAAAGACCTATATACTTAGCCCAAAACGGATTACAGTTTCACAGAGGATATGTACGAACTTAACGATTGTGTATGCAATTTGGCTCTGGTGCCTGTGGTGCGAACTGAGGAGACTTAGACTCGGCGGTAAAAACACATGTGCGGGAAAAAACCCATGGGCGGGAAAAAACCCATGTGCGGGAAAACCAAATTTCAAAATGAAATATTTTTCTAACCATTAGCAGCTAAGGATAAATTCCTGCATTTCTTAGCTCAATAGAGCCTCCTGATCTGGTATAGTCAAAACTGTTCCGGCATGCTTCCAGCAAATTTCTCGCCAGCTTCGAAAATTTCTCACCAACCGTAACTACTGTTAGAGAGAGAAGTTTTATGGCTCATTTGGAAGCTCTTCGCAAGGCCTCATACGTATATATTTATCGTTAGATTTTCGAATTGTCGCTTAATAAAAAATTGTAGCCAAAATTCGAAATTTTGGGCTTTTATTTCCCGCCGCGCTATTATGTAGGGGCGCGATAGCGCCCCTACATAATATGGGTGTAAAGGCGTCTGCGCGGCCCCCTGGAGACCGTGTTGGCCTGGTGCCAGCTAATTAGAGGTTCGGGAGAGAATAAAATGTTACCATCGTAAAGTACTCGAGTGGTACTACAAGTATCACCATACTTTTGGTTCGAATTCGAAACTTCAAATTTTTGCACTTGGCAACAGTTATATAGTTTGCGTTTGCTTTTTTTTCTAGGTGAATAACGCTTTTCGGAAGTGCATTTTCTAGCGAAGTGTTGGAACGTTGTGGGCACTTTGGTCCAATACTACTGTTATATGTTGGTAGACAGTATCCTCCATGCTACCTTTTTTGGTCATTTTGGCACCTGGCCAATTTTGGCTCTGTGCCAAGGCCCCAAAGTCGGACTTTCGCTATTTTGGCACTCCGGTTGTGGTGGACTTTTTCTCAGGCTAGCAGCTAGATCGGTTTGGTTTATTTTATTTGACTATTTCGGCCAATGCACACAAAGTAACGAGGGGGATTTTTTAATTTCGCTCGGTAGCTTTCAGGAGATAGGCCCAAACTTTGCATTTTTTCACCGGTTTTGGCGAAAACTTTCTAAGCCCCACTTTTACTAGAAATGGCCTAAAAGTCACTAAAAATGGCGTTTTTCGGCCTTGGGGTGGTACCCATATATAGTAAATCGGGGTCGCTGAAAACGATGAGCATACTGCTGAGGTCGGTGGATGTGACCCCTGACCCCCAGGGCCTGCGGGTCGGGTGTCAGGTGAGGGTCAAAAATGAAAGTCTTCAAAGGTGGTCATGTTTGGTATCAAATGAAAGCCCTTGGCGAGGCGACCAACTTTTGTCATTATGCCACCCACAAAAAGTGGCCCCACCGACCTGTGGGTGGGTGCCCCACCCCCAGTGGATCCGGTGTGGGTCAAAAATGAAAGTCTTCAAAACTGGTCAAGTATGGTATCAAGTGAAAGCCCTTGGCGAGACGAACAACTTTTGTCATTATGCCACCCACAAAAAGTGTGGGATACCCGGCTCCTTAACTCATTATATATATATATATATATAATCTCACTGGAAACGCATCCATCATTAAGCCGGAAAATTAAGCTATGCCAACCAATTAAACTAGTTAAGTCAAACAAGAGAAATTTTGAAAAATTCGCTTTCTGATTTTTTCACTGCAAAATTTGGTACCAAAATGGGGATCCACTTTTTTGATGGGGAAGTTCGTTCATGGAGGCCTTCCCTTGCCAATTCTCCCTCGGCCTCGACATATATACGAGCTAATCTTAAGGCCAATGTTTAACAATATTGGAATATTGTCAGAGAATCTTTAAAGTGCTAAGAGGACAAGAAAGTAAAATGCTCCTCCGGAGCATCGAAAAGTAATATGGGTGGATGAGGTGCGGTTGCCAAATCAAGAGGACTAGCTTTGAAAACGCTTAATATGGGCTAGGTTCTAAAAGAAAGGAGGACTAGACTACGTTGTGGGCGAACTAATGTGGGCACAGCGTCGCCGAACAACCCATATTCGCGGGCTTGCACGCTTCGCTTCAGCGTTTGTCACATATAGAACGGTCAACATTAGAGTAAAAATGTTGAATATGTAATCTGCGAGAACGTAGTAGTTTGCCTGGTCAGTTTTAGGCTAGCCATATATATACCTTAAATTTAGTTGGACTATGATAAGTATCGGACAGAAAGATAGTGATTGATATATTCTCAACTGTCACGAATTATCCAGCAGAAGTAACTACTCCAATCTAACGTTTTCAACATAAGCCATAGAACAAAACTCTATACTTTTTAATGCTTTTTTAAACATGTCATTTCTTTTCCTCTTCTTAAAACATGCTAGGGCCTGACAAAAGCTCCACTATCCCGGCCCGGAACAAATTGCTCGGGTGGGCGCCGCTGCCTACCAGATCTTCTTGGAGCTTCTGGGAAAACCGGAACCGGCCCTTCAGGAACCTGCAACTCCGCCGCTCGTGGAATGGGATGGGGCGGCGGCGGCTGCACCATAGGAGGCAGAGGCACAGCCAGCCAAGAGCCAAGGCATCCGGCAGGCTTATGACTTGTATCGTAACCCAGGATTTGATCAATGTGGCGGCGCCAGGTCTGATTATTTACTTTAACCAAGTAACTAACCGGACCTGTACGACGCAGAATAATGCCTTGGGACCACTTTGGCTTGCTCCCGGTAAAGTCTTTGATCCATGCCCGGTCACCGCCAAAGAAGGAACGACGAATCGGCGGGGGCTGCTGGAAAGCCCGTCGTTTCTTTGATGGCTTTACCAAAGTTAGGCGGGTCCGCAATTCCCGGTTTAGCATCAGCTTGGCGGGGGAGTAACCAGACTGCGGGGAAGGAGTAGAGCGATAGGCAATCAACAACTTAGCCAATGTGCGAATTGGCTGGCCATCTTCTTTAGCCAGTTTGTTGAACGTTTTTTTAAAAGTTTGGACGAAGCGTTCAGCAGCACCGTTGGTCTTCGGGTGATATGGGGCGGAAAATATGTGCTGAATGCCACAGTACGTCATATAGTCCTGGAAAACCGCAGAGTGGAAAGGGGGCATTCAATTCATACATATCAATCCGGCAGGATTGCAGTCAGTGACAATCGCTATGAATTTATTCTTTAAATGTGCTGTATGTATAAATCATAAAATGAACACTAGTCAGCTTAGACTTTCTCGAAGGAAAAGTCTGACTAATACATGGCAGTACGAATATTCGGATATAGATTATATCATTTAATTTAGAATCTCGAGCTATAATTTAAAGTCTAGAAATCGATATAGATGAATGTATAATATTTACCCGCGAATATGGGTTGTTCGGCGACGCTGTGCCCATATTAGTTCGCCCACAACCTAGTCCTCCTTTCTTTTAGAACCTAGCCCATATTAAGCGTTTTCAAAGCTAGTCCTCTTGATTTCGCAACCTCACCTCATCCACCAATATTACTTTTCGATGCTCCGGAGGAGCATTTTACTTTCTTGTATATATAATATATACGTATATTGCAACGCTATTTTTAAAAAATATTTACACGACTTTATATGTTTGCTTAATAAAACCTGAGAAACGGAATCAATATACGTCAGGCAAAGGTTACGACCCCCCTCTAAACTTTGTAAGGACCCCCTTCCCGCAGGCTGATAATTTTGAATAATTACCTGTATAATTTTGCTAAACACCATGCTAAAATTACAAAAACTTCAAACATTTATATACCCAGTAAAAAGCAAATTTTCGCAGCATTTTAAACGACTAAATATACATAAGAGCAGTACATAGCGTATTTAAACTAAAACTGCAATTCAACATTATGGTTGAAGAAATTTTTACGACGACCCCCCCCAGCAGATCCCATCCAACCAAAACCTGAGCCATCCCAACCCAACATCCAAGCTTTTCTCGAAGTTCACTGTGCTAAAACCAATACTAAGCACTTCTGATAAATTAAATATAAGAATCGGGTTTGGCCAGCAAGAAAAACTATCAATTAGACAGCAAACAGTGAAACAAAATAATTATTCATGGTATTTTGCGAGTTAGAAAACAATTAGAAAACAATTGGAAAAATTTTCATATATATTTTTAATTTTTTCTAATTAGGTATCAATTAGAAAACAAGTAGAAAAATATTTGAATTCTTTTCAAATTGTTTTCTACTCAGGAAAACATTTAAAAACAATCAGAAAACAATTAGATATTATATCGATTTTGATTTCTAATTGATTTCTAATTTGGAAATCATTTAGAAAAAAATTGAAAAAATTTAGAAAAAAATTTCGTAATGTAGAAAACAATTAGAAAACAATCAGAAAAAATTATTTTCTTTCTAATTGTTTTCTGGAAATGGGCTTCGTGTGACCCCCCTCCAGATTTTTTTACTTACCCTCCCCCAACTTTTGGCTACCCCTCCCGAACCCCCCCCCCCCACCGATTTTTGAACCCAAAAGGTTAGCTAAATTTGGTCGAAAATGGTCATTTTTTTGAAAAAATTTTCTAAAATTTTGGCCTAAAATCGCTTTAAAACGGTGCAAAAACTTTTTGGCCATTTTTCGAAGAGGTCCGAATTCTGGGGGGGGGTTGGGTACCCCCCGCCCCCATCACATTTCGGAGGTCGGCCAAGATTTACCCCCCCCAGACCCAAAGTTCCAGGGAAACTATGGCACTGGGTTTTAAGCGGACAGAGGACTAGGTTTTAAAACGTTAACATGGAAGGGCCAGGTTGTAAATGCCAGGAGGATTAGGTTAGTAGCACACTAATATGGACCAGCTTCGCTGAACAACCCGTATTCGCGGGTACGCATGCTCCACTCCGGACTCCGCATTTGACCATTATTGTATTAAGTTCTAAATTCGTCAGCTTTGCAGGCGAGCTTGCTAGTATTAACCTCGTCCTGCTGGCATTTACAACCTGGCCCTCCCATATTAACGTTTTAAAACCTAGTCCTCTGTCCGCTTAAAACCCAGTGCCACCCATATTTCATTTTTCATGCTCCATCGGAGCATTTTTATTCTTGTATTGTTAAATATACAGGTAACCGTACTGACATTTTTTTAGTGCCCCTCACTTTTTTGTGGGTCGCCCAAAAGTGTCGAAAAGTTAAGTTTTTGAGGTAAAATTTTCTGAATTTTTAGCTATTTTATGGACTTATAAGTTAATTTTAAGCTTAAAAACAGCGATTTTTGTGTTTTACCTAAAAATGCTAATTTTTCGCTATAAATTTTAGTATTTTATACCTTGGACTCGTTCCCCCCTTCGCCCCCCACTTTCAAAACACCAAAAAATGCCAGCCGTATTTCTATTTTAGAAAGCCAAAATCATGTCAATATATCCATTTACTTGTGGCGAAACCTATTGGACGTTAATACATCACGGAGTTTGCTATGATCAGTGAATCTGGAAACATCATGCCATGGTTTTTTGGTTATATTGGACTGCTGTGTGTCCCATTAATTGCGACTTCCAGGAAGGATGGTAAGTATACACCAGGGGGGAAATTGCCCTCGACGGGCAAGCAACTTGATAGAATAGGGAAAGACTTGAATGTTAAATATATACACGGTGCATGGTTACAACTGAGATTCTGCTGAAGCGGAAAAATGCCTTTCTCAGCGACTAAAATGACAGAAAGCAGCTTCGTGCTCCGAATAGGGAATCTACTGGACGACTAAACTGACAGAAACCAGCTTCGTGCGCCGAATAGGAAATCTACTCGGCGACTAAAATAAAAAATATATACCAGCTTTGTCGCTGAATAGGGAATTCCTTCCTTCCACCTTATTCGCGCGAACTTTGAAGCCTATTTTATGGTAATAACATGTGACAGAGAGCGGTATTTAACGCGTTATTTTAGTGTAGGAATAAAATTTGTTGTTATTAGAATTTCGTCTTATTATAGGGGGGGCGCGAGAGCGACCCCCTATAATATGGGTGTAAAAGGCGCTGCGCGGCCCTTTGAGACTCGTTCGAGCACCGTGCCAGCTCAATACTGAACGAAAACTCGGCAAGTTTGGTATCGTTGGAATCTACACGACGAGTACAACACGTTGCAAAAAAGTTTTGGTCGAAATTTTCAACTTTGAAAATTTTCGCTTCCGGACAAGTTAGGTCCGTTTGTTTTTTTCTGTGTAAGTCACGCTTGGAAAAATGCAATTTTGTGCTGAGGTGTTTGAAAGATGTGGACGTTTTCAGCCGGAAAGGTTTATATTTTCCGAATGCCGATATGGTCCCATGTGCCCCGCGCAATATTTTTTCGCTGCCCGACCCGGCATGCCATCTGTGCGGCCTGGCAAACGTGGCCTAACGGCGTTTTTGGTCAAAAAGGCCAATTTTGTGTCACGGCCACAGGGCTCAGGGAACAAGTTAGAGAGACGCGGCTTGCTGCATAAGAAACTTTGGGATGGGTAGCGTGTCATAACGTTGGCCGATTTTTGATTTAGGTCCAGGACCGTCCTGGCGGCCGGTCCAAAGTTAGTCGGTCCAAATGGCCATTTTGGAAAAATTTCTAAGTCCCAACTCTACAGAAGATAGTCAAAAATAGGCCTAAATATGCTATTTTGAGCCATTTAGTGGGACGCATATAAGGGTTATTGGGGTCGCTGAACACGATGAGCATAGGCGCAGCGCTGTGCGGTGCTGCTATCGTGCTGTACTGTTATGCAGCAACCATAGCACGCTGCCTGTAGACTTACTGTAAACGGCTAAACATATGAAACTTCGTGAGAATTGTGTCTGGAGTAAGGGGGAACTGTAGCTATGTTAGTTGGTGCACTCTCTAGCTTCCACCGCGCTGTATGTGCTGCCCCAAACACAGCACAGTCTATAGCAAGTTATTAATTCGTCACTGGTATTTGAAATTCGGCATACAGATAGTTTAGGACATGACAAACTTTTATAGGTACGTTTCGTATTCTTATTACGATTTTACTATGTGGTTGCGCTGCAGTGCAGTGCTGCAGAGGTACAGCACGGCCTATAACTAACTACAGATAAGTTGCAATCGTCCAAAATTTTGCATGCAAGTGCGGCAGAGTATTGGAAATGGTGCCGTATTAGTTTCCTTCTCTGGTAGTAAAGCTTGCATCTGGTTGCGCTGCAGTAGAGTGCTGCTGAAGTACAGCACGGCCTAGAACTAGTTACAGATAAGTTGCAATCTTCCGAAATTTTGCACACAAGTGAGGCAGAGCGTTGCAAATCGTGCTGTATGAGTTTCCTTCTCTGACAGTAAAGTTTGGATCTGGTTGTGCTGCAGTAGAGTGCTATATATATGCTATATACAGTAACTAAAACTATTGCAGCCATGGGTATATATATGCTGGATGTTGGATTTCTGTCAAAAGAGAAAAGGGGAAGAAATTGGAACTTTTCAAGCTTCTTTGTTCTGTACTTTCGGTTGACAATTAATGATTGGCGGAATTTTTAAAGTTTCTTTCACACAGCCTTAATGTTTTTGCTTTTACTGAGAACCTTAAAAATGAAATAGGACAAGAATAAAAATGCTCCGATGGAGCATGAAAAATGCAATATGGGTGACATTCGGTTGTAAATGGACAGAGGACTAGGTTTTAAAACGTTAATATGGGAGGGGCAGGTTGTAAATGCCAGGAGGACTAGGTTAAAAGCGCACTAATATGGACCAGCTTCGCTGAACAACCCATATTCGCGGTCACTCATGCTCCACTCCACATGACATGTGTACTAGTGAGATCTACATTCTTCGGCTTTCAAAGCGAGCGGGACGATTTTGAAATATTAAAGCTGATTTCAAATAAACAATGCAGTTCTGGTAGAAAGGTGTTCAAGGTATTTCTTCTGCACTGTCAGCGCAGAATCTTGTATGTATTAAGTTGATGCGAAAAGCAGTTGACATCATGTATATACGTGTATTATATATTAAGTTGTATAATAAGGAGAACCACTACATTACACTTGCAGGCCATGCTGACAAATCGTACAATTTTCCGAAGAACTGCCGATAGCAACAGCAAGCATCAGCCGTTAGAAACTGGGCAATTTTCGCGAATATGGGTTGTTCAGCGAAGCTGGTCCATATTAGTGCGCTTTTAACCTAGTCCTCCTGGCATTTACAACCTGCCCCTCTCATATTAACGTTTTAAAACCTAGTCCTCTGTCCATTTACAACCGAATGTCACCCATATTGCATTTTTCATGCTCCATCGGAGCATTTTTATTCTTGTATATGTATCGATAGCCCACAGTCAGGACATGTCACATGCACAATATGGGTTGCCTAGGATTTTCCCTTAGTAAATAGCAACCGGAATTCGAACTTCGGTCATGAACGTTTTTGAGGTAACTTTTGGGTACCCTCACTTAAAGGTCTGCCCTGAACGCGTAGAGAGGGCCTAGGGGCTCAAACTCACAGGCTGTAATGTCGAGATGTGTGGCTATCACCATGCAAAAATTTGAGTCTCTGCGACTTTCCTGTGAGTGGGGTGATTTTTTGTTAAAATTTCGGGTGAGTTTTTTGTTAAGCTTGCTATAATTTCTAATTCTAATAATAAGAAAAAGTCACAAAGCCACTTTTGTAGAAGCATATGTTGAATTCGTAGAACATTTCTGAGTGTTCTATCATGATCAGCGTGACTTGCTTACCCCAATTTGATCGTGAACCGAGGCAAATTCACTCCGTAAAGCATTGAAAACAACTTTTTAATTTGCAGCATAAGCTTACTCTAGGTTTCTTCAAATATATATAGCGTAAACACACATTTTTCAAAAACTTGCTAAAACGAAGGCTAGCTAGAAATTGGTGTTTACCAGTGAGTTCGTAATGCTCTTTTTGCGCGAATGTGCAAGATTTAGGATGAAATGTGGAGTGTAGCGTTAAAAACCAGTGTCGTGACATATAGTCCAAACGTTGTTAATTTCAGTGATTATCCACTTTCAAGCGGGCACTGCTTTGTAAAGCTTCAATAAATTGCTGTTTATTTTCAAAGTTGTTAAAATCCCAAAAATACAGGAAAACTGGCCATGGGTCTAGCAAGTGAGCGACTTTTTTCCCAATGGGGCAAAATCGTCGGAAATACAAAACCACATCTCCACAGAGACCACTAGTGATGGGCACTGGTCGGATATCCGGATAATATCCGATTTGAGAAAAATCTCCGGATATCCGTGTACATTTCAGACAAAATAATGAACAATTAGCATAATTCTGACAAAAATTTCAAACAATTTAAAATACATACGTACGTTGCATATTTTTCAAACATTTCTCCGAAAATATTATTGAAACAAAGGCTGTGGCTTGGTTGCATGATAGAAATTTACAGCGGACACTGAAAGTTTAACTGCAAAATTTGCCATTTTGAGCTTAAGTTTAACTAAAAAGTTGTTCAAATTTTTAGCTCAGCAGCAAAAAATAGCCAATTTTAAGCATTTTTTGAAAAATTTTTGCCCCCCCCCAGAAATCTGTGCCCCCCTCCGGACCTGGGAGAGCCTCCTGAAATTTTGGCCTAGGAAAAAGCCAGAATATCTATACCAAAACGTAAGAATATACGTACGTATATACATATTCTCAAGTTTTAGCTTGAATGTGATATTCTGGTGGTTGTAGTCTTATTCTAGTTGTATAAGCGGGCTCGAAAATGCTAATATTGGTAAACAGTTAAAAGAGCTAGTTTGTTAATAATTAAAGGTTGAATGTTTCATTCTGTTTGATCAATACGACCCTGTGAATCCCTACTATTAGCTATATTCTGGCTACAACCGTTCGCGTTTTCGCCTTGCAATCAAGTTGCAGATTTCGGCCAAAATTCAACCATTGCTTAGTTGTCGTATATATTTTGTGTTATTTCTGAAGGTTGTTAATTATTATCCGTGCTGTTCGTGTCACCAGCAGATTTGGTTCTAATTATTGATTACTACAAGACTTTGTTCTTGTTGTAGAGTTCTTGCTCAGGTTTCGTGCTCTATTGTGGAACCGAAGTCAAGTCGTCCCGCAGATGGGGTAGTTTATGTAAACGTGGAAATGTCACCGATGGCAGCTCCTAACCACGAAATTGGAAGGTTGGTTAGCTTTCGCTTACTGACCTTTTTAGTGGGGTTGGGCGCCCCTCAACTTCAGGGTTACCCCCTCGACCCCTTCCCCCACTCGGCTCCCCCCACCCACTGTGGCCAAATTTAAATTTTGAAAATGCCTTATGTCAAATTTTTCACAAATTTTCCGGCTTCGACTGAATTTTTTTGATCAAAACCGTCTATTTGGGTACTCAAACCCAGTTTTTGTACACATTTTAGCATAGTTATATATAGCAGCTGGGCTTATTTTAGGCGGAAAAGGAGGGGGTGTTAGAGTGGACCCTCCCCTCTAGTGGGGGATCCAAAAGTGGTGGGAAATCATGGTCTAAAAATTCCAAAAATGCTGTAAAACTAGCCTTTTTACGTACATACTGCTATTACTATGCTGTAAAGTGTTCAAAAATTAAGTTTGAGTACCAAAATAGATGGGTTTTAATCACGAAAGTCCGGCGAGGCCGGAAAAAATTTTGAAAATTTTAACCAAAATTCTTAAAATTTGGCATTTTTTGGGCACCTTATAATGAGTGGGGGGGAAGCCCAACAAAGTCGGGGTAGGGCAGAGTGGGGAGGGGAGGGAACCAAAAACGTGGGGGGTGGCGCCCGCCCGCCCGCCCGTCCCCCCCCCCCAGCCCCCAGTAAAGTAAAACCGTGCACTTCATTTTTATCAATTTTAGACCACTGCTGACACTAGCGCAGCCATGAAAAATTTGCGGGGGTCTGGGGGACGGAGCCCCCCAGAAGCTGAGAAATTTTTCTATTTCGAAACCTTTGTGGAATTTTTAAAGAGCATTCTTTGAAATTAAAAATACTTCGGGCCCAGCACGTGTTCGCGCACCCACATAATGCACAATCTGGTCAAAGCACACCAAATAAGTGCTCATTTTTGGGTGCGAAACACGTATATATTATAATGGTCTAATATACGTATTTCGCGCCGAAGGCGCTATATATAATTTTTTGAAAGATTCGGGGGGCCCACTATTTCGTGTGGGGATTCCCCCATTCCCCCTGACTTTTCCTAGGCAAAAATTTCCCCCCTTAAGCACGAATTATCTCCAGGGAAAGTATGTTCCGCAAAGATGTTGTGCAATTGTAGTACGTATGTTTTTTTTACAGAAACTGTTGTTACGTAATAAAAATCTTGTTTTTCAGGTTGGGAGAGCCAGGAATTGAACTGTGTCGGCTCCTCGAGCGATCCGTTAAGGAAAGTCGCTGTATTGAAACCGAGTCACTGTGTATTAAAGCTGGAGAAAAGGTGTGCACAGTGTTAATTCTGATAGTGTTTAGATAACGTAGGTAAAGATTGAGGTTGCCGGCTTTCTTCAACTTCTTGTCTGTCCTGTACGTATTATCTTAGTTTCATAAGACGTTTTTATACATTGCATTGCCATGGAGAATCACTGCATACTGCCCAGTTTCTAGCACGCCAGCGCCCGCTCTGTCCACTAAGCCAATAAAACCCAGTTGAAGTAAACCATTATATGAAGGAGGAAATTGGAGCTCAAATTAATGAAATTGTTTACGCATATTATAGTGCGTTTATAAGTTAGAAATATTAATTAATAGTATTATTGGTTGGTTCCACGCCTTGGTTGAGTTTTCTACGTATATAGATAACTCTTGTACAGGCCTTTACTCGTGCATGCTGTTGCTTTTTAGTTTATGCTCAAACAATTGTTTTCTTTTTCAGGTTTGGCAAATAGCAATAGACGTCCACATTCTGGACCACGACGGCGCCTTAGCCGACTGTGCCAGCGTTGCCGTAGTAACTGCCTTGCTTCATTTTAGAAGACCAAATGTCTCGGTCACGGGAACCGAATACATAGTGGTAAGTGATAATTAGGTTTTTAAGTTTAATTATATAAATCCCGGTTTTGGGAGGCACTAATCTCTCGGTTCAGGCTCAGGCAGTCCGAGCCTGTTCCTAAGCCCAAGGATCATGTTAGGGGGGGGGACTAATAAAATAGACTTGCCCCGACTTTGTCCGATTGGCTTACTTTTTGGCGAAGATGTAGAGCATGGGTGTTGTCAAAAAATATCGGGTACTGCTGGGCTTATTCTAGGGAATTTTTCTTGGGGGGGGCTCTTTGGGGGGCCCTCGGGGGGCGAGTCATTCTTGAGGGGGGGGGGCGAAAATTTTTCAAAATTTTTCTAAAAACATGCTATGAATAGCGCTATTTATATAGTAATCCTCAAAAAAGTTCATTTTAGTGCAAA
The DNA here is from genome assembly GCA_030248195.1 of Trissonchulus latispiculum. Lineage (NCBI taxonomy): Eukaryota > Metazoa > Nematoda > Enoplea > Enoplida > Ironidae > Trissonchulus > Trissonchulus latispiculum. The sequence continues at coordinate 28,137 of JASAND010016717.1, forward strand.
AATAGTGCTTAAATAGGCAAAAATCGACTAAAAATCTCCGGCGAAGCCGGAAAATTTTTGAAAATTTGGCCTTCTGAGCGATTTTTTCAGGGCAAAAGTTGGTAGCAAAAGGGGCACCCACTTTTTGGGGGGGGAGTTTTGGGGGGGAAGGGTGTTTAGGGGGGGCCCCCCCACCCCCCCCCCACTAGAATAAGCCCAGTACTGAGATCTTAGCTGCCTTCCAGCCATGTGCAACCGTCGGGTTTATGTGTCCGACCCCCCGTTTTTCACAACTATACCAACATAATTACTTAAAAATCTGTGCTGGCTGCAAAACCCTAGCTTCAAAGTTGCCATTTGCAAATATGATTTGGCACATGTGCCCCTATTTGCAGAAAAATACTAGACGTCTGTATCTTATCTGCATCTCTGGGAATTACTCTTCAAATTTGACGTTTCGGCCAAAATTTAAAAATTTTGGCTAACGAAAGGAAAATTTTATTACTGGTGCGAGCTATAAGGCTGTAATTTGGCACAAAAGGAGGCCCTACAGGAGTACTCATTTGTGCCAAATGGCAAGAAGTTCTGCCGCGTGAAAAAATTTTTATGTCAACTTTAATCTTCAAACATTGCCAAAATCGACATTTTCGGTCTGTCGGTCACAAATGAGTACTCCTATAGGGACTCCTTTTTTGCCAAATTACAGCCTTATGTAGATATATCCTATATATCTTGATCAGTATTTTCTATACCGCCAGTGAAATCTGCATTTGGTTGTACTTCAGACGGACTGGCCTCAATATAGACCATCTTTTCCCCCACAAGTGGGGTAGAAAAGATGGGGATGGGGAAATGATGGTACCAAATTTTTTTTATCATCATAACAACACAAAAATGGCATTTGATGGAACTCAATATCTACTTCTAAAAACTCGTTACCAGCAGCCAAGCTCAGTATGATACAACAGACCAAACTTAGTAATGGACCAACATTGCTAGGAAATTAAGGTTTTTTGGCAACAAAATCTTATTTTCAACTGTATATAATTTATATTTTTATCTTCTTTTATGTTGACTTGCATTAATATACTAATCAAAAATCTGCCCCTCCTGACTATACTTATATTTTAGTATTTTAGTATTTAGAACGTGTTTGCCTAAAGTATGAACATTTGAATATGTTAAGAAAATTTAAACATTTTTAAATTTTGTATGTACATACACCAAACAAAGAAACAACAACAGGGTACTAACAGAAAGAATCAAAATGAAGTTTTCAAGCATTAGCTACCTGTTTGCCGTATGCTCACAGATAGTGATGTTTTCATCACTTTAATGAAATTTAGTCAGGTACGTATGTATTTATTTTTCCAATTGTTCGATTAAACTTTGTCTCCTGAAATTTAAACAGAAACTCTTTTGGTAGCAGAGCTGAAACTGAAGTTGAAATTATTTTAAGGTGCCTACTGAAGCTGAAATAAATGAAAAACTTAAACTTTGACTAGACCTTCCTCAAAACTTTTCAATTTCAGCGATTATGTTAAAAAGCTTAAATTTTTCCCTATTTTTGTCCTTCCAAATTTATAGTACAAACGCGATTGTCACCCTTCCTGGGACACCGAACCTAATATTGGATACTCGTGGCGTTAATTAATTTCATTTACCAGACGTGTGGTACCGAAAGGCACTACATAATATACTGTCTTAAACTTCTTAAACTTTTGCTTAAGGTACTTAAACTCTATTGCAACGTGTGGCTGTACAATTTTTTCCATCGGTCTGGTTCAGTACAATATTATATATGCAGTTTATTATATATTTTGTTGTTTATAATAATAGTGTGTTGTGACTTTTTAGCATACAGCAGACGACAAAGACCCTATAGCGCTCAATCTTTATCATATGCCTGTTTGTGTCACTTACGGTTTCGTGAACGAAGGGTAAGCATTACTCCAGGCTGTTGCTCTTCTTTCTTAGCGGTAATTCCGGCTAATCTATATATTTGGGAAGCCTCCACATCCACGCCCAGCACACATTTTTGCAAGACAGACCACAAAGAGAAACCCTAAATAGGCTGTACTTGTTCAGTCTGCCCAAGACTTCGTCATGATTCAATAGTAATAAACCAATAGCTTAATAATAGTAGCTACTATATTCTACCCCTTCCTAATAATAGGCTCTCACACTGAGTCAAATTCTCCCTCTCGTGTCCTGGGTGCTGATGTTTGAACCAGGCACATGTTTTTCCAGGGAACTGTTTTTATGTAAAGAAGACTAAGTAGGCTACCAACTTTTTGGAGGCTCAAGTTGTTTAGCAATAGATTACTATTGAGCCTATCGCTGTGTTCGTATTTTTTTCAGAAAGTGTGTCTTTGCTGACCCCTGTGCCTTGGAAGAGCGTGTGATGCAGGGAAAGGTGACCATTGCCATGAATTCACATCAAGAGCTGTGCACACTGCATTGTACTGGCGACGTTCTACTGAAGAAAGAACAGGTTGGTTACAATGTTGGAAATGTTGGAAAATGTTGGAATTAGCACGAGAGTGTATTTTATTTATTTCTTTAATATTGGACGGGCTTCTGTTTTTGTCCACTTCATCCCAGAAATAAATTCCGGAAAAGGAAAAATAGTGGTACGTAAACTAAATTGTTTCTATAATAGGTTGGTTACATAATTTCTTCTTACACCACACGTTCGTTGGAGACAAGGACAACACAAGATGAAAATAACAAGTTTTGAGCTTAAGGTAGTCATAAAAGGCAGATGTTGATGCTAACTGATTTGATTTTTTAGAAGGCAGCTTTAGAGAGGGAAATGCGGGGAAACCCAGGGACTTCTTTAGAACTTAGGGGGGGGCGGTTTGGTCAAAAATCGATAATCACGGATTTCGCTCATTTTCACTCACATTATAGGTGTATTTACATAAAAACAAGACACAATATTGGAGTTCGAAATCAAACGGTAACAGAGTTATTCAGGTTCAAAGCCACCAAACTTGAAAATTTCATTGATGAGCCCTTCAAGGTCACGTGAAGTCCGAACGCGAGCAAACAGGGTTCACCAATACGCCAAATTAAAACATTGACAAGGTTAAAATTTCACTGCAAAAGTGGCTCGAGGTTAGCCAGCCAATCGCTCACAATGCATACTTTGATTGAACAGACCTCACTTTGGTGCACTGTGCAGTAAAGCAAGCTTTAACTTACAATATCATGCACAGACAGCGTTTTGGGCCCTTAGTTTCATTAGAAAAGTTGTTCCTCGTCCCAGTAGCTATCGACTGATACCCAATTTGACTATATTTGGAACAATTCAAAAATTAACTTTTTGACCTATAGGAGATCAAAGGTGCCGCCACATCAGAACAGCTCAGCATTGACAAATTCCTTTTCGCCAAGTACTTTGGCAATATGAGATAAAACTCAGCCAAATTTGGTGCCTTTCGATTTTATTATTAGTGAACAGTGTTACCCACAGAATGAGACAATTGCGAGAAAAATAGCGCTTTTGAGCAAAATTTGCGATTTGTGTCCAATTTTTTGAATTCATTATAAAGAGTCTAGGCACAAGATTGATACCAAAACAATGCTTAATATGCAGTGCAGCTATCTATACGCCGTTTATGTGTCTTTTGTCAATTGTTAAGGAGTACTATAAGTCCTGTTTTTCATGGTCCAAAACAGTCGTTTTTTCCAAAATTTTGACTTTAAAAATTCACTAAAGCTCCGTCGTTCAATGGAATTGCACCAAAGTAACTCGCTGCACGCTACAATAAGTCCTCTACTTGTGTACAAAGTTGTAGCGCCAGCCTAGCCTAACTTTTTCGTTTTCCTATGTTTAACACATATCGAGGTCACATTTGAAGGGCTCTACAGAACGAAGGAAGCAATATCATGCAAAACGCACTTGTCTTGTTTTACGGACCCATTGGAAGTGTCACAGGTGTAGAAATTCCTACGTAAAACAGCTAAATTATTTAATGTTTAATAATGAAAATTAATTCTTAGGTACCAAAATTATGGAAATTATAAGTAAAGTTAAACGTACGTACCTACTTAAACTCTTTATTCTTTGAAAATATTCTAAGTCCAAACTATAGTAGGACTTTACCCTTTTTCTCTCTTAAAGGTTCTTATGGTAGTCGCTGAAGGCAGGCTAAAGTCAGCAGTTCTTACGTAAAGTTTGCAGTGTTTTCTTATTGGTCAGAAATTATAAGGAAGTGGCGTGATTTTGCTAGTTCTCAGAATTGTGCTGGTTGATGGATAATTTGCTCCCTTTTTCGTGTTTTTATGTTTCCTGTGCTGTTTCGAAACTTGTCAGTGATGTTACGTAATATGCTCCGTCAGAGAAGGGGATGAAAGGGACCGACCTAGTTTTTATGGTTTTTGATTGAATATGCCCTTACTTTTTGGACAGAAAGACTGGAAAATAGGAGATGGGTTGGCCAAGAGATGGGGAGACGGTAGTTGAAAGGGGCGGAGCTGATGCTTGTTTAAATACCCGTGCATTTTGTTATTGTGCGCCTTTCTTTGTGTACGCCTGCCGGTGGCTAGAACTCTGCTTGACTTTGTATATCTATATCTATACCTGCCTGCTTTGCCTAGTAAAAGCTATCGCCTCCAGTGACTCTTAAGACAGACAACGATCCACACCACAGCCGTCACAGGTCATTGCCTCTGCACGCTTCCAGCAGAAACCGACGACCTCGGGCCTGTGACATTTGGTAGCAGAGCGTGGTTTGCTCTGTCTACTTTAGATCCACTACAGAAGAAGACGATTAGTCACCGCCACCGTCAGCCGAAGACGAGGAAAACGAGCCAAACCGAAAACGAACTCTGAACTTTCAACCATCTGATCCATCTCAACTGCCTACCAACTTCAACCAGCCAACTCCTTTCCTATCATCACCGTCAGTGCCTCCAGCGCCAGCACCGTCGACGATCAGCTTCAGCAACCCTCCACCAGAAGTTCCAGCGCCCAGCCAATTCCCGCTCATCATCACCATCCCTCTCAACATCCGGATTCCGAGCCGTCCAATCCTTTGCCCGAGCTGCCAGTACTACCGTGATCTGCTCAGTGGTCAATCAGTGCCTCCAGGAAGACCGTTGTACGGAAGAGGATTCAATCAGCCTTGAAGACGATCGATTCAGCTCAAACAGTGGTGCTAATCAGATCCGAAGTCGAAGTCCGAGAAACGCAGATTCAGATTGATTCAACCTTTAGCCTTCAATGGATATCTCTCGGTAGGCAATTGCTTGCCCTTGAACTAGAATTTTATTGTTTGTTATTGTATTGTAATTTTGTATAGGACTGATTCCTGATACGCTCAGGCCAGTCCAGGGTCTTGATGATTCCTTATACGCGCATGGCCTAGATTTAATTGCTTGGTCGACTGGACGTCGTGAACTCTGAATTAAAGTATATATACTAAATTATATATATTAAAGTATGTAAGGAGATTACTCGTTCAAATTTCAATAAACATCATTCATAACATTACCGTTCAGCGGCCGTTCTGACAGATAGGGAGAAATAGCACAGTTCAATCCACACTTATGTAGCTCTCTGCAATAAAATAATTCTTATGAGCAGTAGTCCTGCACCCGTTAACCACGTAATGAAGACTGGTTTTGGGAATAAATATTAGATATAATAATAAATAGATAACTAATAAATAAGTAACAAGACTGGGATTATAATTAGAATTAGATAAATAAATTCGAGTTATTCAGAAATTTCGGTTCTAAGTTACTTAGGGTATCCCCTTTTCTCTTTAGATTCAGTTAAACAGACTTAACAGCAACACATAATGTTTACACACTCAGTGTTTCCTTAATACATAGCAGCAAATATTACCTTAACAACTGAGTACACACTTAGGATGATAGTGGTTTCGCGAAATTCAAAACAGCCTAATCTAAAATCACAGCCCAATATTATGCGATGAAACATGAGGTAGCACATAGAGATTGAAAAATGGTAACCTCACACCTCTATTAGTCTACAACTACATTATTATATTATCATTATATCTGATTATATTAAAATATTATTATTATGATAAACTTTCTTGAAATTTAACAAAGTCTTTGTTGGCAACAAATTGTCAAGGATAATCTTTTATGATCCAGTTACTGCGCAAACGGCTAATCATTTACCTCTCATTGCAATACTATTTGATTAAAAGACTTAAAAACGTAGGAAAAACTTATCTTTTTCTGATTAGACTCCGGGAAGAGCAGCTTATGATGAGGATAATATGGCGTCGGACTTAGATTCGGATTAAAAATTAAAAGGCACTAAAAAGGGACTAGATATATATACACATGAAATACCCGAACGGGGATATGAAATGGAGTAGGGAAAGGACTAATAAAAAAGGGTAGGAGAGGAAGTAAATGGAGACCCGACCACCCCGCGCCAACTGCGCGGTGCACTTTTGTTATTCCCTCCCCTGTGTCAAAAAATTGCGCTTCACACTAAAGGGAATCAGTTATTATTTTAATCGTAAACATCAACTGTAACCGCAAAATCGTAGCCGCAAACACTGCCTTAGTTCTTCTTTAAATTGCACTTCATCCCATCTTTCTTCTTTTTGCCTTTCATTCATATAAATTAATTTAAGAATTAATTTTGTTTCGCGCCCCTCCCTTGTTTGAGTTAGGTGCCACTTTTTAGTTAATGATCTTGGCACTCGTCTTTTTCGTTGTACTTCTCCGCCCAGGAGGGCGTTTTTCTGCAATGCGGGGAAAGATGAAACGGAATAAGTGAATTAAGTAAATTTGTAATAATTAGGGCTGGTGAAAGTCGAATAGAAACGTGAAAAAGTTTCAGCAATATGCACAGGTGGTGTAGAAATAACGGGATTAATTAAGCAATAAAAGTTAAACTAAGGCACCCCTTTCAAATTTGTTGAAAAAGTGTCAAAAACTTAACTACCGAATTTGTTTTTACCTAATTGCTACCCCCTTAGATGTCATCAAATTAAAAAGTATAATTTGTAAAACAAAACTTACATTTCCGCCGTTGATTATATGACCAATGCTTAAAAATTGGCCTTAAAATTCTCCATACATTATGTGCATATATAGAAACCAATATATTACGCGTAAACATTCATACGTTGTAGTTATATGAATACACTAGAGATACTAATACACATAAACATACATACACACAATATATAACAGCCTATTTATACGTAGAATACATGGTAGCGTAGCACGTGGCGAACCGTACACATACACAGCAACACTTTGACTTAGCACACTAAGCACACACAACCACTCCCAGTCGCTATAACACTTCATTTTAGCAGTTCTCATTTTAAGCCCCAGTGGAGCAACGGTTAGCATTTTGGTCCCATAAACGGACGATCCCCGGATCGAATCACCGTACCGACAGACAGCACATTCTTTTTCTATTTCTCCTTGGGGATAAAAGAGAAACAAATAATTACATTACATTGACTCATTATGTTTGTATATGAATACTTTGTCGTATATAATTACTGTAGTTGCTTTGTAGTGCTTACTTGCTTGCTTATATACCCTGTATTGATAGTACTGTCACTGTAGTATACACTGTACTGGTTGTTTGAAACAGGAGTTTCAACTTCCGAAGGGGTGAGTGATGTCACAGGTGTAGAAATTCCTACGTAAAACAGCTAAATTATTTAATGTTTAATAATGAAAATTAATTCTTAGGAACCAAAATTATGGAAATTATAAGTACAGTTAAACGTACGTACCTACCTAAACTCTTTATTCTTTGAAAATATTCTAAGTCCAAACTATAGTAGGACTTTACCCCTTTTTCTCTCTTAAAGGTTCTTATGGTAGTCGCTGAAGGCAGGCTAAAGTCAGCAGTTCTTACGTAAAGTTTGCAGTGTTTTCTTATTGGTCAGAAATTATAAGGAAGTGGCGTGATTTTGCTAGTTCTCAGAATTGTGCTGGTTGATGGATAATTTGCTCCCTTTTTCGTGTTTTTATGTTTCCTGTGCTGTTTCGAAACTTGTCAGTGATGTTACGTAAAATGCTCCGTCAGAGAAGGGGATGAAAGGGACCGACCTAGTTTTTATGGTTTTTGATTGAATATGCCCTTACTTTTTGGACAGAAAGACTGGAAAATAGGAGATGGGTTGGCCAAGAGATGGGGAGACGGTAGTTGAAAGGGGCGGAGCTGATGCTTGTTTAAATACCCGTGCATTTTGTTATTGTGCGCCTTTCTTTGTGTACGCCTGCCGGTGGCTAGAACTCTGCTTGACTTTGTATATCTATATCTATATCTATACCTGCCTGCTTTGCCTAGTAAAAGCTATCGCCTCCAGTGACTCTTAAGACAGACAACGATCCACACCACAGCCGTCACAGGTCATTGCCTCTGCACGCTTCCAGCAGAAACCGACGACCTCGGGCCTGTGACAGAAGTACAAAATATGTGAAAATGAGCAAAATTGGTGCTGGTAGAAAAATCGGTTAGAAATCGATTCCCCCTTACTCCGATATTATAAGTCACTTGTCCCTCCACATCCCTGAAAACTCTTCTGACAGAGTTTTCCGATATTTCCGTATTATTTTATCCTCAGGTGGACACGCCTTGAGCTATGACCTATAGCAGAGCAGTAAAAGAGTGATAATAAAAATATCTCGGGGGCCGGGGGGCCTCGCTGGATTCTTAGTCGTGAGAGCGGCGGTCCAGCTGGAGATTGTTTTGATTTAGTTAGCTTTCTCCAATCCCCCTGGCCCATATCAAATTGTTACTGTCATCTCGTTGCGAGCATTAACTGTGGAGTGGCTGACCAGCAGAACATGCTGTTAAGCCTTAGGAGCCTTAAGGGTGGGTGCTGAGGACCGTATTGCCTCGGTGGGTGTCTACCGGGGAAAGTGCAATGGCTCTTCACTTGGATCCTTGCTAGGGTCTGGTGCTGTTGTGACGGCCATAGCCCTCCGGGAAGGAGGACTGCCTGGAGTGAGTACTTCGAAGGTGGCATCGGGAGTCGGACTACATGGTGTACCGGCGTGAGCCGAGAACACCCAGTGGACTGCTGTACCGGGCCGGGCCTGTAGTGGGTGCCAGGTAGAGTGCTGTGCCGGGGAGCGGCTCCAGGTCTTGGTTGCTGGTGGGGTGCCCTGCTACTTGGAACCGGTTGAATCCTTCCGGGGTGATTTTGTGAACGGACCCTCGGCATGTGCCTGGCTCAACTGACGGCCTAGAGTGCTCTCTCTTCACCTCACTGTTGGAATACCTGTGTGAAATGCACGTAATTGGAAGTAATTTATATTTTCTTGATGTTTTGTTTGTTTTTTGTTTCGGGAGCTAAGCACCAGACTGGGTGCATCTAATGTTTTTCGTTCCAGCGCAAGTTGGCCCGGGTTACAGTAATACAGTAAAAAAATATCTCGGTATTGATTTATAATTTCTTACGTATTTTAGATTCTTCTTTGTGCCAAGCGAGCCCTGGTGCGCACTCAGGAAGTCACGAAATTAATACGGCAAGCTATTGCGGACGACACCAACAAAAGGTGAGTTGAATTATTTAATCTAATTTTTCCCTGCTATTTTTCTTGACGCAGGGAATCTATTTTATTGCTGTGACAATTTCATGCAAATTAGGTTGGGGAGTATACGTATACTTCGCACTTTATTTAAATTCGTGTATGGCTTCACCCATACAACACTTCCGCAAAATTCTATTAGTTACTACATTCAGAAGTAGCAGCAGAAGTTTCAGATTCTGATGTTTCAGATCTGCTTAATCAGATTTGGCATGAAATTAGTCTGGTTGTTTTAGTTTGTCATCTGTTACTGTTTTTGTGGCTTTTGTTGTATTGAGCTTATATGTTATTTATTAATCGTTTTTGATTGTTGAAGGGCCAAACATGAAGTAGCGGGTCTAGCCGGTCTGATTAGTGAAAATCCAGTCACCAGTCTCAGTGTTCAAGATCTTATGGTCAGAATGGGAGAGCTCAAAACCAGAGGGAAGATGTCAGATCAGATTCTGACCGCTGATGTTCTTGCAGAAGACATGTACGTAACCGACCTTGTTTTAGCCAGGAAAAGAAAGGTTTGGGGAAGAAAAAATCGCTGGGAGTGGTATTCGTCTTGTAGTTGTCAGTGCGGTAGGTGATTATCATTTCATGTCCTGTTAGAGCTGAATGTCTCATGTCTTCTTCATAACTGCAGTCACAACATTGTGATCTTTGTACAAAAATTTGGACAAAGGACCTTGAAAATTTAGAAAATTTTGAGAATGTTTTGGCAAGCGCTGGGAAGGCCAAATTATTTGCAATATCGTTGAAAAGAGAGGTGACTGCCTGTCTAGCTGCTTCTTTAAAGAAAATCCAGTGTATGAAGCTTTCTTCGGATCTGAAAAAATTTAGATTTGAGCTAAAAAACAGTACCTACATAAATTTTGTTGTTTATTTTACGTAATGATTGTGCTAATATATATTTCTGTTTTTTCTATGATTTAGGGATCTGTCTGTCGTTGACTCCGTCCAGCGAACTGACAAGTGTGTCTATCTTGGTCCAACGCCAAAGCCTATGATGACCGAAGCTGCTATCAAATCGACCAAAAAGAAAGGATCGGCGGCTAAGTCTATTGATGCGGTTCATCACGGCGATGTGGATCAAGCTGGCGATCAGTTGGTGGATGAAATCTTGGAAATTGCCGGCAGCGAAACGATGACGGAGGAAAAGTCATCTCAGGTCAAAATGGCCTCCCGACCGGGCAAGACGTCGTCTCCGATGGTGGTAACGGTTGACGAGGAGGAGGAGGAGAATTTGACTGATAAAATGAGTGCTGGAAGGCGTGTGAAACAGGAGCAGAAGAGAAAACGAAAGAAGAAGCAGAATACTGGTATTAATTTGCTTTTGGTTTTGATCTATAAGTCCTATTCACTGCTGTTCAATGTATGTAGCAGTAGTAATGTGAAGTAGACCTAACAATGGAGGGATGGATATGTGGGGTGACTACCCCAGGTACTGTGCTGTGCGCTCAGAATTCTAGGCGTCCTTCTATGTATGCAACTGTTGTTTGCAAATTGACGATAAACATTTGGGTAGCACACTGTTTTACTGTTATGGGGTTTTGTTGAGTCTCCCATCCCTAAACTTCTTCTTTCCCCAACTGGTACAATAATCACACCACCCACGCTCCGTGTGAAATACTCTAAATTGATACTACTATTGACTAGGTACTAATATTGAATATAAAGGAAATTATTAGTTCACTGATAGATTGATAATTATGCTTTATAAAATGTTTTGCGTTTTTATCAGAATTGGAGAAACTGTTTGATGAGATTGAAGAGGATATCATGATTTTGGAGCCAGAAGAGGCTACTGGATTCAGCAAGTGAGTGAAGTGAAGAACGTACACATAATATCAGATGAAATCTTCTATAATGTGAACAGAGCGGGTCGAAAAGACACATCGTTGCTGTCCAGTATACCACAGGAATTGATTTGTAGGACGGATAGAGTCAAAACAGCCACAAGTCCACGGATCCGTGCGGACACGATTATATCACAATTTGAAGAATGAAAATCAAAACATGGACACCCAGAGTCAGACCAACCTTATTTCACATAAAATTGAAATGTGAAATGTGAATAAAATGCATTCTGTGAATAAAATGCATTCTGTGAAATAAGGTTTGTCTGACTCTGGGTGTCCATGTTTTGATTTTCATTCTTCAAACAGGAATTGATTTGGGTAGAAACACCCGAGTTACTGTCTTCACATAAAAGGATGGGTGTAGCTGTGGGCCAAACCTGTTTCCCAGAGTAGAGCTAGGCAAATCAGGAATCAGGCAAATACGTGATGAAACGGATAATAGTGAACAACCTGCTTTTGCCGGCCTGTATTGACCGGTCGGATTTGGAAACCAGGTCGGACGAGTAAAAAACCTGCCGGTAACTTGGTTTTTACTAGGCGAAAAAGTGGTGGAATAAAATGGCCTAAAAATGCTGAAAATACCATGAAAATAGCCTGTTTTCTGCGTATACTGCTACAACTAAGCTAGAAAGTGCTCAAAAATCAAGTTTAAGTATCAAAATAGACCATTTTGTGCCAAAAATTCCGTTCCGGCGAAGCTGAAAAGTTTTTTGAAAAGTTCGACTAAAAATATATTGGCATTTCCTGGGCACCTCAGATTTGAGTAGGAGGAAAGCCGAGAAAAGTGGGGAAGGGGTCGAATGGAGGGGGGCCCTCCGTCAACAAAAGCCTGCTATTGTTTTTATACCATTTCATGGATAGTCCTTATATTTCAGTTAATCCGTAAATGCTAGCATACTTTTGATCTTCGTCGTGTGTGCCACAATTCTGGTTTCACCAATCGTGATTAAGATTGGTGTTATTTGTCACCGCCTCAATGCTAGTGTGTAAAATTACGTATTTAAATTAAATATTTAGGGAAAAGTTAGGTTAGGTGTGCAGATGTTAAACACTTTCCTCGGCATCATTACAGCAAAAGTCTGAGCTAGCAATAATATTACAGTCTTACTGTGTTTTTTGCTCATTTATATTTTTAGGCAAAATAGGAAAAGCTAACGTGGGTATTTTGAGACTAATTGATTGCTGGTCCTGGAAAGAAACGTTCCTCTTTTATTCCAAGCTGTATCTGATTGAAAGAACACACTTCGAGTGTTTACGGCTACTGATCTCACGACTCAAACAACAAGACAGCAAATGCAGATGTTACCAAGAGTACATAATAACTAAGAGTGTGACAAGCGTCCCACTCTTAGTTATTAGGCTGCAGACATCATCTGCACAATAACGGCCTACCCCCCCACAACTGAGTACCTGGTGACCCCCCCCACAACTGAGTACCAGGTACACAATTGTGTACAAGCACTCGCTTGTATGTTTACATGTTGAAGCAAAAAACATTCCATCAACAGCTGGCCACTTTTGAGCTTCAACATGTAAACATACAAGCGAGTGCTTGTACACAATTGTGTACCTGGTACTCAGTTGTGGGGGGGTCACCAGGTACTCAGTTGTTGGGGGGGGGTAGGCCGTTATTGTGCAGATGATGTCTGCAGCCTAATAACTAAGAGTGGGACGCTTGTCACACTCTTAGTTATCATGTACTCTTGATGTTACTCAGTTTCTGTGATCATTAGTTTGGTACCATCTGCTGATACATAATTGGTTATATTTCAACTAGTAAATCACTGTTGTTGTTAAGTTAAGGGGGTCCGTTTTTGAGACATTTCTTCTACTTTCTCCGATCTCCCTGATTTTACGTATTTTATTGTGGAAACGGAATATTTTAACGAGTTTTAGAATATTCGTAAGTCTTACGGTTATTGAGTAATTTCACCTCAAAGTTGACGTCTCATGTGTTAAACACATACACAGGCAGTGAGAAAATTTGTCATTTTTCCACGCGCTAAAACTTCCGACAAATGTTGATTTGGACATTTTTTAAATTTTTGTAATTTAAAATTTGTACGATTTCAGCATCACATCAAATTCTAAATCTTCAAAAATTAATTAAAAATTTTATAAGTCAAAATGAAAATATTTGGATTTCTACTAATCGCAGTTCCAAAACTGGAAAATATAACAAAGATTAGGAGGATCTATTTTGCTGTTCGTCTATTTTTCGGGCTCACGTAAAAAGTGGCAGATATTCGCATTTCCTATAATACATTCTGACCTCTAGTTTGAGGTGAAATTACTCAACAACCGAAAGAGATCCTACTTTAATTTTAAAAACTCGTTAAATATACCGTTTGGCCAAGAAAATATGTAAACCACCGAAATCGAAGACAGTGTTACAGAGATGTTCAGGTTCAAAGCAAAAATATAGAAATTTTTGGTCACGTGCCCTACCAGAGCGTGTGGACGTGGAGAGAAATGGTAACGACATTCGGGTTGACAATATACGGCAGATTAGTGCTGTTGTTTGGACAGTACTTCAGTGCTTAACCCTCTTCTGCCCAAGACTTCTCGGGGAAATCGGGCTCAAAATGACCAATTTTACATTTTTGGCTGCCGTTTTTTACTGAGACCACCTAGAGAGATGGGACTGCCACCAATCGATAGAGAATTGCTCTACATTTCATAATTTAGCATTGAAGGGCCTCCGATGCACCCAGAAAAAGTTACAAGCCGTCAAAGTCGGACAAAGTACGAAATTTTGCTAAATGTTCATTGCAAAAATCCAAGAAATTTATTTCTAGCTGCAAGACTTGATTCAGAGACGGGATCAACTATACGTTATTTTTAATGCGCATAACCTCCCGCATCACCTGGTGGAACGACTTTTCTGCCGACGAACTACAGCCGGCTCTGGATTTGCTTGAATGCAGCGCTCGAACAGGGCTTGAAATCAGCAAAATTTCCATAGCCGGCGGAATGCCATAGAAACTAGATTTTTCAAGCAGGTGTCGAAATATTCTCCCAAAATAGGGTGGACGTGTTAAAGATAAAAGGAGCAAATGCCCAGATTGCCAACCGGCAACTGCACCCTATCCCAAAATATAAGATGCCAAAAATCAGCACTTGTGCCAATTGGCAGCCGCGGGAATAAAAGGGTTAAAACGACTCCGACTACCAGCCGTTCGCAATACAAGCTTTACACGTACAATTTTGTCCAAACAGTATTTTACGAGTTTTCAGAATTACAGTAGCAATACGATTGTTGAGTATATAGTTTCACCTCTAAGTGGAAGTGAAGTCTATCTGCAGGTGTTAGACATAGGAAATGCGAAAAGTTTTCACTTATTCACATGTGCCAGACAGAGAAGTCCCACGTATGGGCAAAATGGAGTTGCTCACACATGTCATATTATTTCCATGTTTAAGACTGATCTGTAGGAATCGGAATTTTAATATACTTTTTGAAAATTTTTGATGAAATAGTAAAATTTGCTGTTGGAATCGGTATTTTAATCGGAATTTGAATATATGTTTTTAAAAATTGTTAATAAATGTTTGAACTATTTAAATTTGGTACCGATTCCAACAGACAGCAAATTTTACTATTTCATCAAAAAATTTTTTAAAAAGTATTAAAATTCCGATTCCTAAAGATCGCAGTCTGGAAACATGGAAATATGATCTAAAGTTTGGACAAATCCATTTTGCCGTTCGTGAGATGTCTATGGCGCACGCGAAGAAGTAATAACTTTTTTGTATTTTGTCTTTGGCTCAGCATCGTTCGGTTCTACAGGAGACCCGATAGATGCTGCTCTCCGCTGACAAGAAGGCAGAAAAGGAGCGCGGAGAAGCGAAGGCCAAGGACAGAAAACAAGGCCCCCAAGCCAGACTGACATGCGGTTATTGGTAAGTCTCAGCAAAGCTGAAACAACCTCGGTCACCCTCAAGGCAGCGGGCAGCCGCAGTCGTGCACCCGACTACTGCTGCCCCCCGCTTATCAACAGTGACTAGGATGGCGGAAACTTTGGGCTTGCTCGCTAAGCCTCGACAAAACCGGCTGCAGAAGTTCGGGACGAGCTCTCAGACAGGAAAGAAGAAAACTGCCTTCCATGTCTAGTTGAGATTGCATCTTCCGCTTCAACAATGTCACTGAATTTGCGTCTGTTGCAATGGAACTGCAGAGGAATTTCCTATAAGTTAACAGAATTCCGCAATATTTTGATTAAGGAAAGGATTCATATTGCCTGCATTCAAGAGACGTTTCCATCTCCTAAATACAGCCCTCAATTCCCTGGCTATGTCTGCTACCGAACTGATAGAGGCTCTCATGGAGGAGGGCTTATAACTTTGGTTGACCCTCAACTTCCGAGCAGGCTGTGCTCGCAGGACGTGAAAGACGGCTGTGAACATCAGTGGATTGAGGTGTCTGTCAGTGGTACTAGACTTAACATTTTTAATATTTACTGTTGTAATGTGTGGGTTGTGAAGTGTGAATTGTGTGTATTTTGGTGACTTTATTTTAGTGTGAAATTTTAGTAAGAGTGGTGTTTTTGATGAGAAATATGTGTTGTGTAAATTTGGGTTGAAATTAGTCTAAAGGTGTTTGTTTTCTTAGGTTGAAATGCGCTATGTTTTATTCAGCCCACTTAGCGACTAGGTGGCGCTGCTGAGCTAGACTTGTGGAAGCGCATAGTCGGGTCTGCAAGAGGGTCTCAAATTCAGCCAATCAAAATTCACTAGGCATCTCTTTCAGCCTTCACTTTAAAACCAGTCAGTCTTCTCTTTTCGTGTCTTCGCGTGCGGCCGGTTTTTCTCCACTGCGGCCTATATTTCTAGTGTGTTATTTTCTGCCTTTTCCAGTTGGACCCTCTGTCGTGTAGTAAGTTATTGATTACTTTTCTCTTACTTATTTTAGATCCCAAGGCGACCTTGTGGGTCGACCAAAATTTATTAGAGACGTGCCGTGTTTTTATTCCCTTCTTTTTATTGGTAATAAATTCGACCGTTTACTTCCTAGAAAAGGGTGTTAATTATGCCAAACTTTATAGACTAATTAGCCGCGACGGCTTAAGGAAAGTAGTAGAGATAATAGGTACTTCTTTGAAGGGTTTAAAAATTACTTTCGGGTTTAATATACGCGTATAATTCTGTTTCATATTTGTGTTTTAATTTTACTTATGTCCAGATTGAA
>JASAND010016718.1:0-87300 GCA_030248195.1 Trissonchulus latispiculum
AATTTCGTTACTTTAAATCCAAACAGCTGGTTAATTGTATACCTCCATTTTGCTCAGTGATACTGAAACCTCTGACAGTATCTTTCTCGTTACTATAAATCATAAACTATAACCCAATAAGTTAATTGCAATCTCTTGTCCATAAAGTTATAGTTTACTGGCTAGGATTTATTCATCTTTCGATCAGTCATAAGGTAGTATTACAGAATTACTGACAATCATAAGCAAAATAAGATACAAACGACTGTAGTGCAGTTGTTCTTTTAGTTTGTAGAAATCAAAGTTAATAAACGTTAGATGCTTCTCTGCTGCAGTATTGCTATTCCAGCTTTAATATATACATAATTATAAACAACAGTTCAGTGAGTAATTTACGCAACAATAATTTAACAAGTTTTCAATTAGACACTGGCACTATCCGTATCACTGTTGATACTAGCTTCTATTTCATCGTATACATCAATAAATAGATCCATTACTGAAAGTTTGCTCCCAGCTAAAACATGAAATTTGTTGTTATCACTGCGTATGAAAATAATTTATTTTACTTAACTGGGAAGCGAGTCTATTTCCAATAATCATGACAATTGTATCTGAAAAGATTGAGCTAGGTTATCATATAACTGAAAAAATTAATCTTATACAAAATTGGAAACTGCATTTTTATGGGAAGAATGTCTAAGACAGTTGTGGTAGATCAAATCGATGAAATCACTTAAATTTAACGTAAACAATTACTAAAAATTTCAAGTTTTGTACATCCTTACACGAATATATATGACTTTGAAGCGGAATCAAAACAATTTCTACAAACTGCTCAATCCAAAGCATTCGATGTATACGACGTGGAATCTTTAGTCCTTGATCAGTGAATTCGTGAAAAGCTTTTAATATATCATCTCTGTATGCAAACAGAGCGTGACCTTTAGACTCAAATATGCAGTCATCAAGTTGGTTGAAGATTTCCTGACATTTCTAAAGAAAGTTAGAGGTAAACAACAAGTATAAACAAATGTTTATTTGAAGAAATCGGAAATACCTTCATAAAACGGAGGTAAATTCAAATACGTTGCACATATGTTCAACCATTCAATCTCATCCAAATTTATTATAATATTCGAATTTTTAACCGAAGAAACCAGAAAAACCAGTTCAGTGGAGCGACAGTAAAAATAAGGACAGCGAAAACCAAATGATGCCTTGGATGTTACTGCACTAAATGCTAGGTTTGCTTCTGCAGCTGATTTATCAGACACAACCATAGGCTTCGTTATTTCATGAATTTCCCCATCTTTAAAGATCTTGAATTTCAAAAAGCATTCAGAGCACACTAACATATGGTACTCTTCGCTGGTCTTCATTACCTTCTTCCTTTCTGTCGTTTTCGGGAAACTTGCACAGTTTCCGCTGACAGGTGAGGTGTGGTTCAAACCGTTCAAACCTTGGTCACCAGCTCCCACCTGGATCCCCATGCTTCCCCCGTAGGCTCCACCAAGGACCTGATCGGGGCCAGGACTGGGACTCCGCACACCCTGGCTACCACCTCCCACCTGGATCCCCATGCTTCCCCCGTAGGCTCCAGCAAGGACCTGATCGGGACCAGGACTGGGACTCCGCACACCCTGGCTACCACCTCCCACCTGTACCTCCATGCTTCCCCCGTAGGCTCCACCAAGGACCTGATCGGGGCCAGGACTGGGACTCCGGACACCCGGGCTACCACCTCCCACCTGGATCTCCATGCTTCCCCCGTGGGCTCCAGCAAGGACCTGATCGGGATCAGGACTGGGACTCCGCACACCCTGACTACCACCTCCCACCTGGACCTCTATGCTTCCCCCGTGGGTTCCACCAAGGACCTGATAGGGGCCAGGACTGGGACTCCGCACACCCTGGCTACCACCTCCCACCTGGACCTCGATTCCTCCGTGGGCCCCATCAAGGACCTGATCGGGGTCAGGACTGGGACTTCGCACACCCTGGCTACCACCTCCCACCTGGACCTCCATGTTTCTCCCGTGGGCCCCACCAAGGACCTGATCGGGGCCAGGACTGGGACTCCGCACACCCTGGCTACCACCTCCCACCTGCATCCCCATGCTTCCCCCGTAGGCTCCACCAATGACCTGATCGGGGCCAGGACTGGGACTCCGCACACCCTGGCTACCAGCTCCCACCTGGATCCCCATGCTTCCCCCGTAGGCTCCAGCAAGGACTTGATCGGGATCAGGACTGGGACTCCGCAAACCCTGGCTACCACCTCCCACCTGGACCTCCATGCTTCCCCCGTGGGCTCTACCAAGGACCAGATCGGGGTCAGGACTGGGACTTCGCACACCCTGGCTACCACCTCCCACCTGGACCTCCATGCTTCCCCCGTGGGCTCCACCAAGGACCTGGTCGGGGCCAAGACTGGGACTCATAGCTCTCTGGATGCCAACAGAAATGACATTCTGCCAGCGGTTATTCCTGTTCCCATAGGATGATCTGGCTTGATGGTTATTGAATAACCACTCGGTAGCCTTTTCCTTTGAATCAAAGATGATTTGAATATCATCATCATCACTGAAGTTGTCGAGTTGTGACATGGCAAAAAACCAAATTAATTCAATGTACTGGAAGTTCGTGAACGTGATCTTATATACCATGTTTGGGATGGGCTTGACCTATTGGTATAATTTTGACTTGTACTAATTTTCCAATTTAGGGATCATGATCCAATTTTTAAAGCAATGTGAACTTATTCAGGCTACTTTAATTGTTGTTTGATAATATTTTTAAGAAAGAACTTTACAATAAGTCTTTGTTTTACTGCTGCAGAATCGGGAATAATGAACAAAGATTACGTTGAGTCTATTTTCTTATTGAGACTAATACACACTTTTTCTGGTTCATTTTAGATTTTTTCATTTGATTGCTATGGAAAAACTTTAATTTCTTCAATAGTAACACTTTAATGACATGTAAATCATCCTAGTGTAATAAATTTTGAACTTGATGTGTAAAAGGTCAATTAGAATAAGGTTGACTTTTTTGGTTCATTTTAAACTTCTTCTGCTGATTTCTAATTAAAATTTTCAAGTTGAAAAATAGGTCTTTATTTTATTTGATGTGTGATTGAGAGTGAATTAATGCTTATGTTTCTTAAGTCGACTATATGTTGAATATTACTTGTTTCTATTGTATTTTTATAGATAGCTTAAAAATTCAAGTTAACAGCTTCATGTAATAAATTAAGTTTGTAATATCCAGTCAACAGTGTAGTAAAGTCTAAATTTGCATACATTTAGACTTGTTCCTATAGCTCTCCACTAGGCTTCGGGTACATTGTCCGAAACTGACCACATTTAGACTTGTTCCTATATCTCTCCATTCCGTCCACAGGTGCCCACATTAGTTTAAATTTATCGGTAGTTGTGCTTGTTTTTTTCACTGGGCCCACAGTTGCCCACATTGTGGGCTGCAGTTCAACTCTTATTTTCCTTACTACTCTCGCGGTCCTTGGCTAAGACTAGTTGAAAAGTATTTTCTGGGTAAACCCAGGGAATGGTTGAGATGAAATTTGGTGTAGAACCGGATCCAAAGAATGTTACCCTATACCAGGTGGCCACAAACGCCCATTGCATTTCTGCAACCCAGTAATCATAAAACGCGCTTCGAACGTCTCTCCTTACGGAATCTAGATCTGTTGCGCTGGTAGTTTGTCGATAATAAACCTTCCCGTTTGGACTAAATCTGGTATCGACGTCAGCCCAAAAGGGAAACACTATACCGCCATGAAACGTAGGAAAACAGTATGGTGTGATTAGCTTTTGCGGCATTCCAAAGGACACAGCACCGTTGTTGTTAACCCGCAGGTAAGAGTATGTAGTGTTAAAATATTTAAAGCTGAAATTAAGCTTAATTAGAGGACTGGATTCGTCGTCGTTTGGTGGCAAAACGGAATCACCAACGCTGGGACCGAATGGTAGCATATCTGCAATGTCTGCGCTATGTCCACAATGCCACAGTTGTAGCAACTCCAAAAGTGCAAAGACTAATCTACGATTCATTGAAAACATCTGACAATCAGTGATTGGATTTCCAGTGAATATATTTCAGTCGGTTAAGGAAATACCAGGAAACTAAAATATCAAATTTTCAACATAAAATAGCATAAACTAAAGCGAGACATAAATGAAGCAAAGTTAATCCACCCCTTGTAACTGTAACCCTCACACTTTTCAAACCCCAACAATAGGCTGTTGCAAAATCTTCAGAGCATGCCATTATTGCCGGTTGATTCTCTTTTGTCAAATCGTTGCCGATCCAATCCGATCTGATCCAAAGCGATCGGAGCGAGTAACGACCCGAAGAGAAGCTGCAAACAAGCTTCAACCAGATTTCTGAATCCTGCCACGCCACTTCTCCAGAAACCGATTTTTCAAAATTTCAAAAAATGGGTTTTAACAGCGGGGGCATTCCCTGTCCAAAATGGACTTCAAGGAAATGTCTTTAAAACACTAAAGCCAGCCGAAGAATCGGAACAAAAAGTAGGTTAGTCGTATAGGAGAGGAGAGAGTGTACGTGTGTTTGTTGTGTGTGTGTGTGTGTGTGTGTGTGTGTGTGTGTGTGTGGGTGCGTGTATGTGTGTTTGCATGTGCGCGTGTACGTATGTGTGTGTGTGTGTGTGTGTGTGTGTGTGTGTGTGTGTGTGTGTGTGTGTGTGTGTGTGTGTGTGTGTGTGTATGTGTGTGTTGTGTGTGTGATGTGTGTGTGAGTGTGTGAGTGTGTGTGAGTGAGTGTGAGTGTGTGTATGTGTGTGTGAGTGTGTGTGTGTGTGTGTGTGTGTGTGTGTGTGTGTGTGTGTGTGTGTGTGTGTGTGTGTGTGTGTGTGGGTGGGTGCGTGTATGTGTGTTTGCGCGTGCGCGTGTACGTATGTGTGTGTGTGTGTGAGTGTGTGTGGGTGGGTGGGTGTGTCAGAGTGTGTGTGAGTGTTTCTGTGTGTGTGTGTGTGTGTGTGTGTGTGCGCGTGTGTGTGTGTTCAGCCTTTCAACTGCAAGAGAAACTGTAACATACAGCATCAATACACAAAGAAAGTTTACTTAGCTGCCAGTCTGGTAGCTTCCTAGCCATTATTACTCACATCATAGCCGTATTGACAGCTGGAGAACATTAAAAAATTCAGGTGGAAAACTTCTTATCGATTTTGACTGTTGACTTGGAAAGCCGGTAACTAGGATGACGTTTGAATAGTAGTTACAGTGTGAAGTCATTGAAAAAAATGTTTTGTGTACCAACTAGGAATAAGGACAATAGTTTTCCAGCTTCCTGAAGACTAGTGAAAACAGACGGCTATCTCCAAGTTTTGCAAATATTTTAACGCTACAACAGGAAAAACAGATCTAAATCAGTGCAATAAAGTATTGTCATAAGTATTCCAATTATGGTAGATACAAGGGACTGAGTGGTCTGGAGTGTCCGAGTGCAGACCATATTGCGGTACGTAGAAACTCACTCTGTACACTTTGTGCCCCATGCTTGATTCTTTATTTACCTGACGTTTTACACAGAAAGATTCGTACAGTTTTGCTTCGTATTTTGCTTACGAATTGTCGATGACTGAGCTGCATTTTTTGCCTTTCGTTCGAGCAATCAGTTGTGCAGGCTTTTTGTCTTGAATTTGACAGTTATCAGTTATCCATATTAAATGACAATTCTAGGAAACGAAATTGTTCCTATTTTTAGTCTAATCTTTCGTTGAAAAATGAAAAATCAGTTGTGACAGAGGATGGTTATCTTTAGTTTACAATTATTTTGCAGTAACTGTTATCTCATTTTTACTGCAGCGCCTCAGCGCAGCAGGTCTTTTAAAGTTGCACAAGCCGAGCTTCAGCGCACATTTTGTTCATTGAACACGCATTTTACCATATATACATGTCTACAATGGTTTAACATAGTCATTATTTCCATGTGAGTGATTTCTATGTGTTTTTCTTTCGACAAACTTCTACTGCTAATCCATACAGTTACGCATATGTGTGGAATCACTCGAAACCGAACGATTTCTGCTTTTCTCAATAATGACTGATGCAGTATTTTAACTGACACCAACAATTCTGCGCTTCTTGTATTAGTTTCGTAAAGCGGAGAATGCTGTCTCCTTTTACTGTATTCTCAACAACCAAACTAGAACTAAATCATGAAATGAATGTTAATCTTTAATTAGTAGTTAATTAGCAGTTATTTCCAGTTCTGTCAGTGCAACACCTAAATTATTTCTTCATAGCAGCAGTCAGTATTGCAGACGATACTACATACATTTCAAAAACTTCTGTTATACATTTGTATTATTTAACAGTTCCAGGGAAAACCATTGTTCTGATTTTGTTTAATAAGATAAGCCTTCCATTGGGGACATGTGTGTAGAAATTGCCAGACTTAAGGGGGGGTCCATTTTTTGGTCATTTTTTCGACTTTCTCCGATGTCGCTCATTTTTACATATTTCATAGTCCAAACTGTATATTTTAACGAGTTTTTGAAATTAACGTCGTAAGCCTTACGGTTTTTGAGTAATTTGACGTCAAAGTTGAGATATTAATTTTGATTTAGGCCTTTAAAAATTTTTAATGAATGTTTGAAGTATTAAAATTTGATGTCTGTTAAATTTGGTGCCAAATTTTAATATTTCAAAAATTCATTAAAATTTGTTAAACACCTAAGTCAAAATTCTGATTCCTACAAATCACAGTTCGGAAACATGGCAAAAATATGATATAAAGTTTGGGCGGATCCGTTTTGCCATTCGCGAGATTTCTCTGGCGCACGTGAAAAAGTGACAACTTTTCACATTTCCTATGTTTAACACATAATATCTCAAATTTGACGTCAAGTTACTCAACAACAACCTGACTAACGTATGACCTTACAACGTATGACTTACGACTTTAATTTCAGAAACTCGTTAAAATATACAGTTTGGACTATGAAATAAGTAAAAATGGGCGACATCGGAGAAAGCCGAAAAAATGACCAAAAAATGGACCCCCCCTTAAATTAGTTGAATCGGTTGCTTGTTCTAGTTGTCTGCATGTTTGTAAAGATAGAAATATCTGTAGCTAAGTTTTAATTAAAATATGAAATGTAAACTGAACAATCTGAATACGTAGCATCAAGAGTACATAATAACTAAGAGTGTAACAAGCGTCAAGCTCTTAGTTATTAGGCTTAGAGTACATAATAACTAAGAGTGTGACAAGCGTCAAGCTCTTAGTTATTAGGCTTGGGGACATGATATGCACGATAACGGCTGACCCCCCCCACCCATCACTTCAAAGAAATTCGCACGCCATGCTTGTGTGCTGAAGCTCGCAACAGACGCACATTGAACCAACTGAGTAGTTGTGTTTTCGAGCTTTTGAACGTAGGCATAGCTTGCGAATTTCCTTGAAGTGATGGGTCTAATTTTGGGGGGGGGTCAGCCGTTATCGTGCATATCATGTCCACAAGCCTAATAACTAAGAGCTTGACGCTTGTCACACTCTTAGTTATTATGTACTCTTGGTAGCATTAAGATCAGCATAGCATAGCATACAGTTTAGTTGCAGTTTTCAATCTTCGGCACCGATTACTCCTCGCTGTGGGTGAATAATAACGTTAGAGTAGCGTTTCATGGACCAGTACAGTCCTACACACTGGAGTGTACTCCGCATACAGTATGGTGGCACATTTTTTGGGCAGACGTTGATACTAGATTCAGTACTGACGGCGTGGTATACCATCAAGCAACGACAACAGCTTCAGATCTTGCGTTGGCAACCAGCGAAATTAGCTACGCTTTTCCACATCACCAGATCAACCAGACATGGGTGTTTGTGGTAACCTGGTATAGAGTCCCATTTTTTGGTTCCAGCGGGTCCTCGCACCCAGTGCAGAAAATTCTTTCTGCTTAGTTCAGTTCAAATTGAATTTAGTTCGCAGCAAAGTTTTTGTTCTCTGTAGTGCATCTTTTCTTTTTGATCCTGGTGAAGCAGGTGGATTTCACGCAGAAGGTGATCAATTCCATTACAGTGTCTATGCTGAGATGTGTTCTTTCTGGGAGGCTGGTATTGTTGTCCAGTTTCTGCTTCAATATGTCCAGGGCTGCAGCTGGTGGTATGCTTGTGAACAGGAAATGTAACCTAACTTAACTAACTAAACTAAAGTTTAGACTAAACTTCGCGCTGGCTCCAGCAAACTTGCCCAAAACTGAACTAATAGGTGGCATAGAATCAGTTGCAAAGGAATTATCTAGGCTTGATGGCGAACAGCAACGGTGGAAGCTTAAGGAAGTCCTCAGAAAAATGAAGTAATCGACCCTTAACATCACAGCGCAGCAAAGAAAGGCTCTGAAAACCTTGGCAAGAGACAACAGCATCGTAGTTCTGCCAGCAGATAAAGGAAATGCCGCAGTGGTACTCAGCAAAACCAAATACAGTGAGAAATTGTCATACATCATAGCTGACATGTCAAAAATTAGAACAACTAGCTAAGAATCTAACTCTAACTATAGAGAGATGACTAGGCTACGCTCAATTCTCCAAAACAGTGATATAAACCTAGATAGATAAAAATATAGACTAGCACCTCTGCACAAGAGCCACCGCACCTATACGGGTTACCGATGGTCCACAAACCGAAAGTACCGTGCGCCCTGTAATCAGCTGTATTGGTTCTGCAACGGATCCACTGGCAAAGCTCCTGGTCAAAATCATCAACCCACTCCAGGATAACATCGCGTCGAAGGTTCGGCACACTGCAGACCTGGTTCAGAAATTTTAGGGTGCGAAACCCGTCTGGAAGCGTCATCTGGTAGAATATAGAGAGCCTGTTCACAAGCGTACCACCAGCAACAGCCCTGGACATATTGAAGCGAAAACTGGAAAGCGACATAGACCTCCCAGAAAGAACAGATCTGAGCATAGACACTATAACAGAATTGACCACATTCTGCATGAAATCCACCTACTTCTCCTTCAATGAGTTAAACAGACGAGTGGACTTGCCATGGGATCCCCGCTATCGCCTGCACTGTATACAAGAAGAATTTCGGAACATTGTCCTTAGCCTATGCAGCTAAGAAACGTAGCCAGTGGTTGCGCTAAGTACACGATATCTTCTGTGTATGGAAACATGGTCTCGAAGAACTGGAAAATTTAAATAATCATCTAAAAAGGCAAGAACCAGCAATCAAGCTAACAACTGAACTAGTTAAGCAACAAGTTAGCATTTTTGGATGTCGAAATTACAAAGACTAATGGAGGTATCCAGACATCACCAGTATGTCGGAAAAGGACACACACACACAAACAGATAAGCATGATCAGGAAGAAAGGATCGTTTTGGCAATCTGTGTGGACAATCTTTTTCTAGCCTCAAAAAGAAAAGATGCACTACAGAGAAGAACAAGTATCCCCTAAAAGGGGGAATAATTCCGCCGTTGTGCGTAAACAAACATAATTGGAATATATAGGACTACTTTACAGTTTTAACGCTGCATGTGTACAATAGGTTTAATGGGGGGCTCTCCCAGCTTTTTTCAGGGGGCCTCTCTGGAGAACTCCTCCCCCAAGACCTCAGCACCTCATTTTGCAGTGAAACTTTCTCCCTACGACCAAAAAATGTGTAAAGTTTGACCATTTATAGCTGATTAGCCTTTGGAAAACCCCCAACAATGTATATATTTTTAGAATCGTCAGGGACTCGAGATTGCGAAAATTCGGAAAATAGGAAATTCCGTGTTTCATCTGTAGAAAACCTAAAATTTTTAGTTTTTCGCCGAATATTTATCGCTATCGAAATTCTGATTCTACAATCGAAAAGAACTTTTCACTAAAATGCACACAATTTCCGGAATTCCGGGTTTTCGAAATTCCCGGATTTTAAACAATTGTCTAATACTGACAAGATGGGTATCATTCGAAAACTCTTAACGAGCTGAACAACTGTTATAATTGAACGAACTCTTGAAAATGTAATCAATTCCAGATTTCAAAAATTTTCTCCAGTACCACACAATATGGATATCATTTGAAAGCTCTTGATGAGCTGAATAACTTTTGTAATAGATGTAATATCTGAAAATGCCCCAAATTTCTGGAATCAAGGAAAAACGTTCTACACAGCTAGTGCTAAATCCGGTTTTTGTGAATTACGATACTTTGGTGCATTTCAGATATTGGTTCTATTACAAATGCTATTCAGTTCATGAAGAGCTTTCAAATGACGCCCACACTGTATGGTATTGAAGAAAATTTTAAAATTCGGAAATTGTGAAAACCTGGAATTCTGGAAATTTGGTGAATTTTCGTTAAAAGCTTGTAAGAGCAAAAATGTTTAGCGGGACTAGCTCTATTCGATCGTAGAAACAACATTTTGATTGTAATAATAAAAAATGGGCGTAAACCTAAAATTGTCTAGATTTTCCGTGAATAAAGCAAGTAATTCCCGATTGTTTTCGGCTTTTCTAAATCTCAAGCTCCTGGCAATTCCAAAAAATATATATTGTTGGAGCTTCAAAGTTGGTACACACGTTTTTGGTCGTATAGTATAGTTTCTCCATTATTGGAATTCCTGTTATCTGACAATCCATCCTCCAGGAGTGTATCCCTCTAGTACCTATCACTCTATTACCTACTGTTTGAAGTTGCCGACATCCGATAACAAAACTCAGTTTCACTCATTTGCCTACACTGCAAAACTGAAAATCACTCATTTACCTACAAATTAATCCTCCAAAACTAAGATTCCCTCTTCTACCTACAAATCAATCTTTCAAAACTCAGAATCACTCATTTGCCTACACTACCGTAATCTCCTTTACAACTGTTTACAATATTTACAAGAAATTATGCGAAAGCCATACACAAAAATGTGCGTGGAAACTGTGATTAAAACTGCATAATATTCATCAGAAAACCAAAACATTATCCATTTTCAGAATCCTCGTGATGAAAGGAAAACGTTATGAATCCAAAATTTTGAAAAATTCAAAAATTTGAAAACATCGGTTTATGTGTTTATCGGTTTATCGGTTTATCTCTGTTCTGGGAAGCTTTTGCTGAAAGAAGAAATTTTTAGCTTACATATTCCGGAGAAATGTCTAATACGTTTTTGTGTCAGACTTTAGTTAGTAACTTTAGACTAATGAGTAAATAACACATTGTAAGTATGTACTACAGTTATGGATCATTTGCGCTTTTCCCCAGCTCTAACTGGCCAAATAACTGAAATTTTGTATGGGTGCACATTGAAGGATGATGGATTCAAAAATTCAAAATCTTAAAATTTTATGAAAGCTTTAAGTTTTAGTTTGGCAAGGGTAAAATGTTAAGCTTAAAACATCAGCAGATGTATACAAAACTAATGAAAAGCTGACGCGAAGAAGCTAGTTCAGATTAATGCTCAGCGCCCGTGAAAACCCCTGTATGCAAGTTTTCAGCAGAATTTTTTCAAAAGCTTCTTGGTTCCAAATGGCCCCCTTACTTTTTGAATTTTTGAATTCATCAGCCTCCAATATGTATCCACGCAAAATTTTGAAGTTATTGGTCAAAAAATCAAACGATCTGCAGTTAATAAAGGGGTTACGGTAGTGTAGGCAAATGATTCTTAGTTTTAAAAGATAAGAGGGATTCTTAGTTTTGGAGGATTAATTTGTAGGTAAATGAGTGACTCTGAGTTTTGACAATAAACGTAGGTAGGAGAGTGATCTTGAGTTTTGAAAGGGCGTATGTAAAAGCGTGATAGGTATTAGGACAGTAAACCCCTCCAGGATTAGAAAACTTGATGAAACTTATTATTTCCGTTATAGTTCGCAATTTGAGTTCGTTAGGTGGATAGAACACTAGTAAAAATATAAATACACAACTAATGACTATTAGTACGTTGCTTTGCAGTTTACATATATGTTTGAAGGAGAAAGCATCCATTGAGTTTAATCCAGGTTGCACTATACTGGTATTCAAGTTTGATTACTGGCATAAGAAAAAGTCTAGAAAAACTTTAGTTGTCGTGAGAGCATACATGTGCTTGGGGGGCCTCACCCCCCCCCCCGAGAATCCGGATTTTTCCGGTTTTGGAGGCAAAAAGCCGGAACAATCCGGTTTTCCGGGGGCCTCTGGCTCACCCCCCCCTGAACTTTCCCTCCTGCACATGTCTGCGTGAGAGTTATTGAGGTTGTATCAGTTAGTCAGTCAGGTTGTGACCAATAAAGAACGGTAGTTCGGATAGAGGACCGATTTTCCGCCGCTTTACCATATTCTGTAACGATCTGAAAAAAACTGGCATCTTATAGGCGCAGAAGGCACCTCCACGACCACTTGCAAGAAAGTCGCATGGCCGGCGACAACCTCTGATTTGGCAAAATTTCCAGAGCCAATTTTAATTATGGGTTCAATTATTTAATAATAGCTTAACATTAGCTAAGATAATAATGAACAATCTCATACAACAATGCTGCAGTACACATTTTGAACCTGCTTGCTCCCGCTGTAAACCTGAAATAAAATTTTGTTTGCTCAGCTAATTTGCATAATCAGAGCCTCGTTTTTCAGAGCTTTAACGTAAATCCAAAACTGCCAAGGGGGGACCCAAATAAAATCCTTTCACAAGTTTAAAAAACAATTTGTTCTGCCAAACTTAACTAAACAGTTAAAAGTGAGTAACTGAAGCTCAACTAAAAGCGACTCACTATCAACTTAAAAATGATGCCGCACCAGATTCCGCTTATTCCAACGAACTTTTGATATCACACCCCCCATCTAAAAAAACTTACGCTACTAGGATTACGTGCTAAACATAGGAAAGAGATCAGTCCATGCTTAGAATTGCACGTTGAATTTGGGTTAACCCATTACAAAGATTCCGCCTGCGGCGGAATAAAAAATTTGTTGCAAACTAAATTCCATATGAACTGAGCCAAGAGTACATGATGTACAATAGTATGACAAGCGACACACTCTATGCAATCAGTATGTTCACACAATGTATATTCGCTATCGGCTTACCCCCTCCCCAAATTGATCCCTCTCAGTCCGCATATAGGTACAGGGTCCAAACGGGGGTTCGCTCACTCGCTCTATGTGTATGTGCTTATGTTCAAAAACACAAGCAGTGCGTAAGTGTAATTTGTCTCAATTTAGAAGTTTAGAACCCAAACATAGCGGGCGAATTTACATTGTTCCTTGGGGTCCAACTTGGGGAGGGGCTAGGACGTTAGCGTAAAGAGCATAGTTTTTGCTCTGATAAAAGAGAGGTTGCCAGTTGACACACACTTTTATATTGTATACTCTTGACTGAACTAAGCAAAAAGAATTTTCTGCACTCGGTACGAGTCCCACTCGGTGCTTTTCTAATCTTTCTCAAGTAGTCCCACTCGTTACTGTTGTCTCACTCGGTACTTTTGTATCGCAGTCGGTACTTTTGAGTCCCGCCAAGAGTACATAATAACTAAGAGTGTGACAAGCGTCAAGCTCTTAGTTATTGGGCTTGGGACATCATCTGCACGTTAACGGCTGACCCCCCCCCCCCCACAAATTAGACCCATCACATCAAAGGAATTTGCACGCTATGTTTGTATTCTAAAGCTCAAAAACACAACTACTCAGTTGGTTCAATGCGCGTCTGTTGCGAGCTTCAGCACACAAATATAGAGTGCAAATTTCGTAGAAGTGATGGGTCTAATTTGTGGGGGGGGGGGGGGGTCAGCCGTTATCGTGCAGATGATGTCCCAAGCCAAATAACTAAGAGCTTGACGCTTGTCATTATGTACCCTTGGTCTCACTCGGTGCTTTTGTGTCCCACTCGGTATTTTAGAGTCCCACTCGGTACTTTATACCCTCACTCGGTACTTTGATATTCAGTTTGAAGTATTTAAAGTATAGTTTAAGAATCGTTTAAGTTCTTTGATATTAACTGCTATTTAACACTCAAAACAGAGAATTAATTAAATCAAATTAAAACATCTTGAATTGATTCTAAAAACCTTGAATTTTATTTTAAATTTTAACTAATTTTTGCTAAAAACGTTAAAAATTTGCTATGTCTGCAAAATTTTGTGTAGACCTATTTTTAAATAATTTGTGACTAAAAATGTTAAATATACAAACAAACACACCAAAAAACGAAGTTTATTGTGAATAAAACAAACAAACATTTGTTCTATCTTCAGCAGTGTCTGAACAATTTATCAAATATATATATTGCAAATTCTGACAAATTGTAACATTAAATATAGAAAAATTTAGTCTCCTCAAAGTACCAACTGAGTGAGACAATAAAGTATCGAGTGAGGTTCCAAAGTACCGAGTGGGACTCAAAAGTACCGAGTGGGACCCAAAAGTACTGAGTGGGACGGTTATTGTTTAAAAATTTAAAAGTAGCGAGTGGGACTGAATTTTATGAAAAAGTACCGAGTGAAACATAATCCTTTTATATACTCCTGACTGAACTAAGCAAAAAGAATTTTCTGCACTGGGTGCGACGACCCGCTGGAGCCAAGAAATGTGATCCTATCTCAGGTTACCACAAAGACACAAAGACCCATGTCATATCGATGATCTAGTCATGCGGAAAAGCGTAGCGACTATCGCCGAACAAGCAGGCCAAAGCCAGAGGAGAAAGCAGAGAACCTAACGGTTGTCCTTTGCGCAGGTAGAGACGCCACGCCGGCAAAGTGAAGAGAATATGCAGCTCGTTTGGTGTAAAACTAGTGTTCAGCAGCCGCAACACATTGTTCAGATCACGATTGTTCAAGCCAATGACCAAACGGATCCGAAGTCAAAAATTGTGTGTACGAAAGCGTCTTGCAGTGACTATGACAAAGTCTACACTGACCAAACAAGCAGACCTCTGAGTCAAAAACTGAAAAACACAAGAAAACATGTGAGAAAGGTGAAGTATACAAAAGTGGAATAACAGAACATTGCTGACAAATGACCACGGACCAAACTGGGCAGAAGTTAAAGCGGTTGGAAATGTGTGCTTGTATTCAATGTTATGTGCGTGAGATATTGTAATTTCTCATGTGTGGATAAGCCAGTGCAGTGGAATAGCTTGGCTATTATTTGTAGTCGCGTAATGGCTGCCTGATTACATACCTTCGGCTTAAGTGTGGCTAGGCCCGAATAATATCAGTACCAGATATGAGAGTGGAACTAGACTTTAGACAGACTAAGTGCTGCAGTTGTACGTGCTTCAATTGTTGCAGTGTTTAAAACATTGTTTTTATAAAACCAAGACATTCAATCTAACATCTATAGTAACAGGACTCTATCTAGTTATTCCGAATAGTACCGATTAGGCTTTTCTAAATACTAAAGACCAATCGATCTAATGCTAGCCTACGAGCAGATTAACGACCGCTTTTGCTTTCATCGAACTGTGCTCTCTAACTTTAACTTCTCCAACTTGCTATCAATATCCATATGCCAGTTTTGAAGCTGCTTTTGCCAATCGCCCAGAAGAGATCAAAATGTTTAGAGATTCCTATTTTTCACGGTTATGAATTATCAAATTCCCTTCACAGAAAAACACCAAACATTTCTCACTTGACAGCTTTACTGGAATACATTACAAACCCTACATTATGTCATAAACATGCGTGCATTTTTTTGTATCTTTCACACAACGAAAACTTCTTCTGCGAAATCTTTGTAACATAATCAATCATATATAAAGAAGTTGGAACAATATTTGGAAGTGTGTGCACTAAATTGCATTTCAGCACTTGGCAGGCGAGTGACCTATTGCGCCCGCACACAATCAAGTGACATTGGCGGGAGGCTTTCATAGGTGGAGGTACTCACTGATTCACTGTTGCAGCATTCTCACAGTTTGATCTCATCTACGTGCGATTATTCTCAGTGAAACATTAAGGAAATTTTAAGCAGTCTGGGCCAAAAGACAGTTCAGGCCAGATTTCATTCAGTTTGCCACACAAAAATTACTCAGACTGCATTTTAGACCGTCTGGGCAGGGTATATGCCGGACTTATTATATTATATTATTATTCTGTATTTATATTAATCATGCATTTGCATTTTAATTGTCACCTCTAAACTAAATTTATTTGCACATGGTTCAGAAAAATTTGGCCGCTTGTCTAAATGGTTCAAGGCAATCACAAATATCAGCATGACTAGATCGAATGAACGAGCTATTGAAGAAATGAACATAGTTCCTCACAAGTGAAGCTCTAAAATAGATTTTGGAGAACTATTCTAAACCTAGATTTACAACATCTTAATGTTACAAATAAGGCAAATTTGTAGTAAGGAAAAGGTTATCTTCGCATATGAACAGTACTATGCTCACACTCTACTTGTCGCGACGAACGCGATTTAAGTGAAGAAAGTTAAAGAAGTGCTGGTGAAATGAACAAACACTATACATATAGTTATAAAAGTTCTAGACAATTGAACTACTTTAGTTATACTTTTGAAATCTGCTGATAAAACGTATCTTGAATAGAAATGGAATTTAAGATCTAAACCTATTTCCTGCGTCATTCTGTTATGGTGCCGAAAGCCCGCTTTGCATCCAGGGCTATTTGATGTTACTACTTCTTTGGACTTTTGGTTTGCCCTTTCTATTCCGGTTTCCTGGGGAGAGGTACCTGGGGAACAGTGGACAATTGTGGCTGGGTACTTGTGGTTCTGTGGTTGTTGGAGCCCAGATTTCCGAGACCACCTGCCCGAGTTCGTTCCTGTGGTCATTAAAGCCTCGATTTCCGATACCACCTGCCCGAGTTCGTTCCTGTGGTTGGAGCCCCGATTTCCGATACCACTTGCCCGAGCTCGCTATGACTGAATACCGACTACCTTTGCTGAAGGCCAAGCGAACGGCCTTCCGAAATCACGCTACAAAGTTTAAAGATGAAGCCGATGAATTGCTTTCAAGAGATGACCCGAACGATGCCGAACAGCTTTCAACCCTCAGAGAAAACCTTCTCGATTTGCACCAAAGAATCGAAAATGCCGACCAAGAAATGTTTGCTGTTCTTCTAGATGAAGAAATCGAAGATGAGGTAAACTAGTCAGTGGAATTCCAGGTACAGATCAATGATTGCATAATTCAAATAGGCAACAGAATAAGAAAATATGAAAGACAAGAGCTACGAAGTGTAGACAGAAACAGTGAACAACAAGCAGGCCTACTAGAAAATACCACACCCAACTCAAACAAAGGCTCTGCTAAATTGCCGAAACTGACAATTTCGAAGTTTGATGGGCGTCCACTAAAATGGAGAGAGTTTTGGGATTCGTTCGACTCGGCAATAAATCAAAATTCAACTCTCACAGACGTAGATAAATTCAATTATCTAAGAAGTTTGTTGACAGGAGATGCTGAAAGAGCAAGAACAGGATTGGCTGTTACCCATGCTAACTATAAGGTAGCTATAGAAACTATACAAGAAAGGTTCGGAAATGAGCAAACCGTAGTGTTTGCCCATTTCGATTGTCTGTTTCGACTATCTCCGTCTTCTAATGCGACAACGAAGCTCAGACAGACATACGACGAATGTGAACGACATATCCGTGGATTAGAAGCCATGGGAGTTACAGAGGATAAGTTTGGAATAGTATTTATTCCATTAATACTTTCAAAGTTGCCAGAATGTTTGAGAATCGACTTAAACAGAAAGAATGGATTTACAGTTCTGTTACATTACAGTTACAGATGGCACATTTTTCCAACTAACAGCCAACGAAGTTCCAACCATCACGTGTCCAGTTCAGAGATCACCAATCCTCCTGGAGGACAAGTCGGTGTTCGACGGTCTTCTACTAGCTGATTCACTACCGGAGAAGCAAGAAACAGTTCGAATCGATTTGCTCCTGGGTAACGAATACTATTTCGACTTAGTTCAGCCTGAACGAATAGAGATTGGCGAAAATCTTGTTCTACTACGCTCTAAGCTTGGCTGGATCATTTCAGGCAGATCTAACCGACGATCAGAAGAACCTACAACTCTTTCCTTGTTGACTCTTGACAAACCAAAAGCGATGCCTCATTTCATTGATCATCAGCTTGAAAGATTTTGGCGCATAGATGCTATTGGGATTTCTGACGATGGCCAGACGAACGACGACGATGACGCGGTAGACATCTTCAATAAAACTGTCAAGTTCACAGATGGTCGATACGAAGTTACATGGCCGTGGAAGGACAGAAACCCAGAATTGTCAGACACCTTTCAGCTGTCACTTGGACGCCTGAAGTCTCTTCAGAAACGACTGCAGTTGTTCCCTGATATCCGACAACGCTACAGTGATACAATTCAGACACAGTTGAACCTTGGTATCATCGAAAAGATAGAGGCTCAACATCAAGACGGTCCTAGGATATATTATATTCCTCATCATTGTGTCATAAACATGGACAGACCGACTACAAAGCTAAGAGTCGTTTACGACGCGTCTGCTAAGGTTGGCTACCGAAAGAAAAGCTTGAACGAATGCCTATACCGAGGTCCAGTACTGCTTCAAAACTTATGTGGCCTACTCCTGCGATTTCGTCTTTGCGAAGTTGCCGTCATCAGCGACATAGAAAAGGCGTTCCTGCAGGTCGGCCTACAAATAACAGACAGGGATGTCACCCGATTCTTATGGTTTAAGGATCCCTGCAAAGATGCGACAAAGGAGAATTTGGAAGTGTATAGATTCAAGCGGATCCCTTTTGGTGTCATCAGTAGCCCGTTTCTGTTGGGTGCCACCATAGAGCATCATCTACGAAGTATTGGCAGCCGAGTAGCCATGAATATACTAAAGAATGTTTATGTCGATAACGTATTTGGCTTTTTGATGTCTCAGGAGGAAGCTAAAACATACTACAAGGAAGCGAAAGAATTATTCAAGTCCGCCTCAATGAATCTTCGCGAATGGATGTCTAACTCGACTGAACTCATGAATAGTTTACCAGAGACAGACAAAGCATCAGAAACGATGGTGAAAGTCTTGGGATTGTCCTGGGATTCGATTAAGGATATAATCAGCCTTCGAAAGAACAAGGCGGTGGAGAAAACCGAGAAAGCCACAAAGCGAATGATCACCCAAAAGATTGCAAGCATTTACGATCCTTTGGGATACTTCAGTCCGATAGTGATAAAGGCTAAGATTTTGATGCAACAACTTTGGAAAGAAAAGTTGTCCTGGGACGACGAGATTCCCCCTGCACTTTGTGAAGACTGGAACAGATGGTCCGAAGACTTCATCAACATATCGGATATAGAAATGAAAAGGAAGATAGATATTGAAGATAACTATGTGGAGTTGCACTGCTTCTGTGATGCATCGGCGAAGGCTTATGCTGCTTGTATCTACATTGTCTCTGGAACGGGAAGCCGTACATCGAATCTGTTATTCACGAAAACCCGCCTTGCACCTCTAAAGGAAGTCTCTCTGCCAAGACTTGAATTATTGGCAATACTGATTGGCATTAGAAGCCTAAAATTTGTGAAACAAGAAATTCGAAGAGATCTGAATAGAATGATTCTTTGGAGTGATTCAAAGTGCTGTCTTCATTGGATCCAAAGCAGAAGAATGCAGCCTGTGTTTATACAGAATCGTTTGGAAGAAATCAGAGGTTTACCAGAAGTTGAGTTCCATTACGTCCCGACAGATCAGAATCCTGCAGACTGGCCAACAAGAGGAAAACCTGCCAGTGAAGTGAAGCAATCCGACTTTTGGTGGCACGGGCCGGATTGGCTTGTACGAGCATACGCCGTTTGGCCCTGTCAAAATCTGAAAGATTATGCTTACAACTACGCTGATCAAGCTACCGACGATCCCTGCACGACCGTTGAGATAGCAAATACCGTCTGCCTGACAGAATCCTTAGTCATCGACCCCGAAAAGTTTGGCTCTTTGACGAAGTTGCTTCGCGTAACTGCATGGGTTTTGAGATTCCGGAACAAGCTGACGAATCGAAGCACAATTTCTGGATCTCTGCTGGCAGCTGAAATACGCGGTGCAAGAAGATATTGGGAGTCACTTACACAGAGAAGACACTTTAAAGAATCTTTCAAAGTACTCAAAGGAGGAACTAACAGAACCAATGATTTCGTGAAGAAGTTACGACTTTTTATAGATGACGATGGTCTACTACGGTGTGGAGGACGAATAGCAAATTCTCGACTTTCTACTGAGGCAAAGTTTCCAACGTTATTGCCGAAAGGAGATGTTTTCTCTGCTATGATAGTAGAGGATTGTCACAGAAGAATTGGCCACTCCGGTGTGAACCACACATTAGCAGAACTACGAAATGAGTATTGGATTCCACATGGCAGAGCTGTCGTCAAGTCAATTCTGAGGAGATGCCTGGTGTGTCGACGATGGGAAGGTGGACCGTACAGATATCCAACAGTACCACAACTGCCATCGTTTCGACTTGAAGAAAGTCCCGCCTTTACCTATACAGGAATTGATTATTTGGGCCCGCTTTATGTATTTCAGTCACAGTTGACGAAGGTATGGGTTTGCCTGTTCACGTGTGCTGTGACAAGAGCTATCCACCTCGAGGTCGTCGAAGATATGGGCACAGAACAGTTTTTGCTGTGCGTAAGAAGATTTGTATCTCGTCGTGGAAAACCGTCAAAGTTTATCTCAGACAATGCCAGAACCTTCAAACTGGGAGATAAGACTCTGCAAAAGGTCTGGACTCAAGAAGATAATGATCTAACCACCG
Source organism: Trissonchulus latispiculum (assembly GCA_030248195.1). Lineage (NCBI taxonomy): Eukaryota > Metazoa > Nematoda > Enoplea > Enoplida > Ironidae > Trissonchulus > Trissonchulus latispiculum. The sequence goes on from JASAND010016718.1 coordinate 20,702, forward strand.
AAAGCTACTTCAGTTCCGAAGGTATTGATTGGCTATTCTTGCCTGAATATTCACCGTGGATGGGTGGATTTTATGAAAGGCTTGTGGGAGTAGTGAAGACATGCATGAAGAAGACTGTCTGCAACCGACGTCTGTCACTGACACAGCTTTGGACCGTGATCACTGAAGTGGAAGCGATTGTAAATTCAAGGCCACTAACAGTTGTTCCGAATGAAGACTTTGCAGAAAAAGTACTAACACCTGCCGATTTTATGACTCCTCTTGGAAGTACTGGAATGCCGGATATTCCTAATCTTGACGACTACAGACCCAGAAACCTCAGTTCAGCTGAACACCTTCTACAAAGGTGGCAGAAGGGGCAAAATCTTCTTCATACTTTCTGGGGCTTGTGGCGAAATGAGTACTTGCTTAGCCTAAGAGAACGAGACGATAGAAACCGTCGATGTAAAGAAACAGACGCATTTCCCGAAGTTGACGACGTGGTTTTGGTAAAAGAAAAGGGTCAGAAAAGAGGTCAGTGGAAATTGGGAAGAATAAAGGAATTGATTGTTAGCCGGGATGGTCAAACCAGGTCTGCCATTGTACAAGTCCGAGGCGGTCGAACAATCCAACGACCCTTGAAACTGTTGTACCCGCTAGAAACGAGACATAGAAAAACAGGAAATGACGGAAGGATGACGGTGGATATTGCCGAACAGGATAAAGATGATAACAGCCTTTTGGCTGCCGGATCGCCTTCTAAAGATCCTTCCAGGACCTCTAGCGAAGGTGTTCCTGTCCCTCACCTCGAGAGAGGTCCACCCTCTAGGGGCATTCCTACACCAGGAATCGAGGACGGTATCCAAGACCCTGATTCCCGGTTCGACAGTACTGTGGATTTGGGGGCTGGTCATAGCAGTTCAGGTTTCGGGTCCTCTGGGGTTGCACGGGGACCTACAAAGGGTGGCGCCAAATCCAAAGGGGCGTCTGGAGGCGATGGGAGCTCCGCATGTTTGGATCCTGACCTTTCAAAACCCATATCCAATGGTCGCTCTGCAAATAGACGAAAGGCCGCAGAGAAAGCTAGGAAACGGATTAAAGACCTTGCGCTTTGGGAGTGTCGCGACGAACGCGATTTAAGTGAAGAAAGTTAAAGAAGTGCTGGTGAAATGAACAAACACTATACATATAGTTATAAAAGTTCTAGACAATTGAACTACTTTAGTTATACTTTTGAAATCTGCTGATAAAACGTATCTTGAATAGAAATGGAATTTAAGATCTAAACCTATTTCCTGCGTCATTCTGTTACTACTCTATAAATAGCAAAATCGTTCAAGTACAAAAACAATACCGTCGGATGGAACAGTTGAGAATGGCATCTGCAGGCTTTCCAACAGCCAACTACCTGGACTCGCAAATTGACTAGTATTGTTGTGTACTACACTTCTTACATTCCATACTTGGAAATTAATGTTTCCAAACACAGCAACTATTACGTGGAAGGTTGGCCCAGGTGTTCTGCTCTTCCGGCCTAATGACTAAATGCACTGGACGTCGGATCGGCACGTTCGATTATCATCTTAGCGGCGATAAAAATGCATAGTTTCCCTAGCGTCCTATTCCTGTGGTCAGATGACTACTAATTGTGAGGGCAAACCTGTCTGTTGCCTTGCTGCTGTTAGGGCACAAGCCACAAAGTACCCTTAATTCGCTTAAAAAACTAAGCAGAGCTCTGCGTTGTTATAAGAAGGTTTTTATAACGACACTTTCCTACAGATATCCGTTCATATTTAGATCAACACGGTTAGTCGTTTACTTTCAACAACTTTCAGCTCAAATTAATTTTATTAACCTAATAATCAAGATTATGCATGTCAAATTAAGCGTCAGCTCAGTCAGCTCTGCTATACTACTTAACCGGACTTTAGTTTTTTAAGACTTTCAATTAATTCCGTCAAATGGGCTGCTCCGGGGACGCACCATCCGACGGGATAGTCACAATTTCTATCGACCAGACAATTGAAATCATCTGGAATGCAAGCAGATCCTTCCAGATTAAAGTCAAATGGACATCCGACACGGATTGAAGGAAGAATAGAACTAATAGTAGTAAGTGGCTCGTAGGCTAAGCAGCGCATTGTTTCTCGCCTCGTACTGTCACCTTAAACAATAGTAATAGGCAACTCAGTGAAATGTCCAGTAAAAAATAAATCGATAGTAAAAATGAATTGAATTAAATGAATGAATGAATGTTTGATTTAGCTTTCTTCTTGTTCATGCTGCTTATGTGCACCAGTTCGGGGAATATGCCGTTTGCTCACTTTAAGTGTTTTGCATAGTTATAGTTTTTGCACTTCTTTTGCACTTTTTTTGATGACTGCTCCAACAAGTTCTGATATAAACTCTTATTGTACTGAACATCTTTACAGCGCAATTTCTTTCCAATCCAACACTATCAACATGAACACGGCAACTTACGCTGTTCACAGAAGGGACCGTAATATCCTTCATCGCAAGCACAGTAGGCTCCCTTGGCCTCCTGACTCACACAACGGCCATGTGGCTTACAGGCTTCATAAAAGGTACTGTTTCTACTGATCGGAAGTGCTGGTATTTTGCAGAAATCGATAACTAAAAAATGCAAAAACTTGCCGAAGGAAGCATATTTTTCAGAGTACCTTAAGCTAAAAAATCAAAATCTTCATTCCTGGAACACTGTATGGTGCATGATGCTTGATACACTTGACACAACAGTAGTGTTTAAAGTAGACGCACATGATCTGCTTGGAAAGAGATGTCAACTTTTTATGCTTGATAATTGAAGACCATGAATCTCGTAAATAGTTAGCTGAGTAGTTTTAGCAGCACACTGTTTTTGCTGCGAACTATTTAATGTGTACTACATAAGTTTCTACTGAACAACTGGCTGGAAATACGCGGTTGTACCGCCTGCCACCTGAAGCCGGTCACAACTCACAATCATAGAATACCCAATGGAAATATTTATAGTCTTGAAGAAAGTCTGACTGGTATTAACGTAAACTGGTATGGGATTTGCAATACGGTGGTGTCGTCTTTATACAAATGTAATAAACAGGTCAATTAGCTGGTCATTTTTTACTCTTAATCGCTGATCATGTTAGATCAGCGTCAAACACTTAATACTTTTCGTTTACTTTACTTTCCTAGTTATGCAGTTACAAGCACAGGGGTCCTAGCTAGTGAATACGTAGATAAACTTGATTGGATTACTCTTCACTCTTAGCCTAGTGATAACAACTTCACTGCAGTTCCCATTTAAGATAGTATTTTCGGTTTGACGCAGGTATGGCTTCAATACCTTTAAACTAAGTTAAATTATTTTATTATTGTAGTCACCAAAGTTTATTTACGACAGGTCGAATTAATAAATTACACAAATATAAAAATCTGGTCATACATAAGATTAAGACAGTCACCTCGTTCACAAAATAAATCGTTCAAGGATCACTAAACAAACCCTCTTTAAAAATCCTCAATCAAAATACTACCTCTCCGACCCAACTCACTAGTCAAGCTACCATGTTCTTATTAGTCTGGAATCTGCTAGTGCTGTGTATGATCCAATGGACACCAGGGGCCGATGTTATCAAGCATCTCAACCCGGGTTGAAACCTGAACCCGGGTTGAGATCGGGTTGAAATCTTCGACCAAATGTTATCAAAACAGGGTTGAATAAACCCGGGTTAAAGTTTAGCTATGTGGGCGTCCCGTATTACAGAAATATTAAATGTAAAAACCGAATTCACAACAATAATCGCAGCATTCTTAGAATAAATAAAAATGTAATTGCCGAATATCAAGAAAAGTGTGTCTTTACTCCAGTAGATAAAGCAAATCAAAATATCGCAATTATATGCAAGCAGTTTTATATAGAACAAATACTTAAAGAAATAGGTGCCAAAACCAATACCAATAATACGTATAAAAGCACACAACTAGACATAAATAATGCAATAAAATTAATTAAAGACGGATACAATAAACTTCATCTGAATATAACGCACACCAACGCAAACTTACCCTATATTTATTTAATACCTAAATTCCTTAAAAGTCCTATCAAATTCCGGGCTATACTTGCAAGTAAAAGCTCAATTTTAAAAGATTTATCAGTTAAAGTACACAATGCCTTAGCTTTAATTTCAAAATCACGTGCCCGCTACAGTAAATTACTACAGCAAATAACAGGGTGTAAGATTTACTGGGTTATTAATTCTAACATACCAATAATAGATAATATTAAAGAACTAAGTGACAAAAGACAAATGAGAGAAATCAATACTTTTGATTTTACTACACTCTACACATCATTAAACTTTGACACTATTCTAGACTCAATTGATAAAATACTTTTGCGAATCAATGAGATCACATATTACTGTATGTGATTATTCTACTAGATGGGGTAGTGCTACAAGGAAGTTGTACAATTAATAGAATACAACTTACAGACATGATAAAGTTGCTAATACACTCAAGCTATTTCACTGTAGGAAATAAAATTTATCAATAAGTAAAAGGATACCAATGGGTACATATGCGGGTCCAACTATAGCCAATCTTGTATTACATAAATATGAACACGAGTATGTTATGAAAAACAGGAATAATAAAGAACTAATGGAAAAACTAGAAAATTGTCCTAGATATATTTATGACGTGACTTTATCTAATGACAGAAACGTTTTTGCGAATATTTATCCTGCCGTATATCCTAGTGAACTTCAACTGAATCAAGTAAATACAAGTAAATACCAAATAAACAAGCTGATGTACTAGACTTGAATATTAGAATTACAGGCAATTTCCAAGCAAAAATAGCAATTTACGATAAGAGAGACAGTTACAACTTTAAAGTAATAAGGTATCCAGCTATAAGTTCTAACATAAGCAACCAAATCATAAACAATACTGTAAGTAGTCAGATACAAAGGGTATTCGATAAAATAATACTGTTGATCTAATTATAGAAATGAGAGAATGCGTTAAGGAATTTAAAGAACGAGGATACTCCAATAGATCAAATAAAAATAATTACTTTAAAACTGCCAACAACAATAAAGAAATAATTCAAAACATAACAGAAACAAACCGCAGTATATGGATAAAAAGCAATAGTTAGGTCGGACTATCATCTTATACAAATATTGTACATGCACAAAAAAACCTTATTACCACTATTACCTGTTTTTTCTTGAATATTATGAATCCTTTACGGATTCCATTATGGACTCTATATGAGTCCCGTTCAATATGAGTCCTATGTATAGGATTCGTTCGATTTTTGTTTATTGCTGTAATATATTCTATGTTTATTCATTTCAACCCATGTATGGGGTTGTCTTTCCGTGTTATTTGTGTTAATACCACTTCTTGAGGCGACTAGCGGCGAAACCAGCAATTTTTCTAAAATTCAATCAAAAAACCTGGTTCCATACAGCTCCACTGATGAGCCGCCTGTATCGTGAACTCTGGCCTGGCAGAGGTCGCATGCACTACTAACTTAGAATGTGTAATATTTTATATGTCGTCACATATTTGTCTAGTCCATTTTTTGGAAGTATTTTCAAAAAATTTTGCCCTCTCCAATCTAACGAAAATGAATTATGATTCGCACTTTCATTCTCCACCAGTAGTGCTGATAGTGTGAGATTTTATCTTTAAAGTTGCAGGGTTGGGGTTGAAATTAGGGTTAAGTTCCAACCCAATGTTATCATTATTTTTGGGGTGGTAATTTGGGTTGGTTTTTGAGTTGAAATGGCTGAATCTCAACCCTCTTCAGTGAGGAGGGTTGCGATTTCAACCCGGGTTGAAGCAACAAAGAAGACCCTTTCCTGCTACCTTTACAATGAATTTTTTATAGTTTTAAGATAACATTTAAACGTACATATCTCTATTTTTATTCTATGGTTATTCAAAGTAAGTTTAAAATATATGCCTCATACCGCCATTGGTTATAGAGGACATTATTGAAAACAAAGTGATTTATTTCTTTCAGTAAGTTTGGTTTAAGCAAGCTTATGCATTACTTTGTTCCATCCCAATCACTGTTTTATTTGAAATTATACGATTTATGATAATCTTGCGTATGTAGCTGCGATTGCGGATCGCTGGTAAGAGCCTCAACGGAAAGGCTACGTTAGCGCTGATTAAAAGTGGGGTTGAAATCAAGGTTGAAAACTGGGTTGAATCAGGGTTGAAACAGGTCAACCCGGGTTAAGCTAACCCAACCCCAAAAACCAATGATAACATAGGGTTGAGCAGCGGGGTTTAGCCAACCCGGAAAATTTAGGGTTGAACTCAACCCGCTTTTGATAACATCGGCCCCAGGAGGAGGGAAAATCAGAAAATTAAAGTAAATATTATATAGCAGAAACGAGAATCGCGATTCGAAACTGGCTCAAGGTATGTGAAACAAAATAAAATAGATGTGAAACAAAATAGATCCTCTCCGACCACAAGACTAGCCTGTCTCTAGCGACTAGCTAAGTGAAGACCGGTCTCTCTCGTACAGGGCCCTCGGTCGTATAAGAAACTCCAGAAACAAGCGCTAGCACTAGGGAAAGTGACAACTATACAGGTGGACATCCCAACCACGACTGATTTTCAAATTTGGAAAAATTCTGAGTTCGGAGAAAACCTGTCAATAATGCGTGTGTAGCGTGCAGAGGGCGGAGCTTACTGCCCACTTTCGTGTAATGTGCTTGCGCGTGAATCGTGCGAGTCACTCGTCGCTTGTCAGTGACGTGTTAACTCATCTTTTGGGGTGAAGTAGGAACCATTAAACCGTTAAACGCATTAATCCCACTTAGTTTCCTGGGGAGATAAGTCCCAAAATATTCTTGCAAGTAAACCCATAACTTTCTAATTTTACAATTTTCAAACTTATACCCAAAAGCACCCAGCCAGCACCAAAGGCTACTTAATCACATCACAACACAGTACATTAAACAAATCCAATTGGTGACCGGTCCACAAACAGCAGACAAAGACGGCGAACATTCAACTACACTAAATTCGTCACTTATTGTCTACTACCAAACTAAACAATCATTCCTCAGAAATAGGCATTGCCAATTCAAAGTGAGAAAAAATAAAATAAATGCAAAGAATTTCATACGAGAAAGAGATTCCGATTCAGACAAGTCAAAAATTATGGACCATGGACACAAATCGTAACTAGTACAACAGGTCTCAAAAATAGCTTCCACACCCCAGAATTGACTCATACCTAACATGGCATAATTTCTTGCCTGCGCGTAAAGAAAAATTCAACCTGCTGAGTACCCACCACTTTGAAGAAAACTTCAACCGATTTCAGGAAATTTCTTCGTGATGGTGTTCTGCTTGTCTAGCAGCAGTTTACAGTCACACTTGCCGGTTCATGCAATGGTTAGTTTAATTATCAAATCGTTGAACTTATTGATTGACTGAATAAATTACTTGACACCTAATTGCTTGATTCAGCTCTATTAAAAATGAAATGTTATCCGAATTTTCTACTTAGGTAAATATGCACTCCTCCTGACTAGATGGTTTATGCTTACCAGTTTCGCAGTTTCGACCTTCGTAACCAAAATCACACATACAAGCTCCGTGTGATGAACAAACTTGAACGGGCGCTGCTTGAGTTCCTGTTGTAGGCGATGGTATTGGGTACGACACCCCAGTGTGTACATAAGAATCGCTAATTGCAAATACAAGTTTTCCGGTATACCCATCCTGGTTCAACTGTGCTATGTTAATCATTCGCCAACTACAAGATCCGAACAGCAAATTATAATTAACTCCATCTCCGGCATCAAATCCGGCTTTGCCCGGATTTCCTCCAAGCCCAGTGGTTTTATCACCACCACTGGCCGCCCCGCTAGTCCAAGTGATATTATTGTAGGTGAAGATGGCAAAGCTATCGCCCTTTACATTGGTAGCCAGAATTAGTTGAAACGTATTTTCGGGGTAAACCCAGGGAATGGCTGTGATTGAGTCTGGAGCAGAGCCAGCTCCAAAGAATGTAACCTTGTACCAAGTAGCCACAAATGTCCAGGATATGTTTGATTTTTCGCAACAGCTTCTGTACTGAATAGCATTCCCTACTGAGTCTAAGTCAGTCGTTGCAGTTGTTTGCCTATAATAAACCTTCCCGTTAGGGTTAAATCTGGTATCTACGTCTGCCCAGAAGGGAGCGACCATACCGCGCCCAGTTGTCCATGGAGTACATGGTGTGTATTCCCTTATCGGCCCTCCGAAGGACACACCACCGTTGTTGTTAACCCACAGTGAAGAATAACTGGTGTTATAAAATTTAAAATCGAAGTTAAGCTGAATTTCAGGACTCGAATCATCGTCGTTCGGCGGCAAAACGGAATCCCCGGCGCTGGGACCGAATGGTAGCATATCTGAAATGCCTGCGTTTTCCGTGCATTGCCACAGCTGCAACAAATGCAACAATGCAAAGGCTAATCCGCGATGCATTGCAAGTATTCGACGAACAGTGATTGGACTTCCGATGAAGATTTTCGGACGGTTAAGGAAATACTAGGACGCTGAAATCTGAAAGCAAATTTAAAATCTAAAATGACAGAAACCAACGCGAAATAAATGGCTCCGTCACGTTAAGCTCGCCTTGATAGGTGGGGTTTAGCATTACTGAAATTTTGTATTCACAAATTCCCGGACTAATTTTTTGTCCGGACATTTTGTGACTAAATTTACAGATTTAAAATGTCTGTGGTTCAAATAATATACAGCTGCAACCATAAAACTTCTCAAGCTTAATCAGGAGTTGCTGCGAAAACTTCCAAAATGTGTCTCCAGCAAATATTTTCTGCAACTGAGCAACTGCAACTCAGCCTGAAACCAGATTTAATGAGATAAAAATAAATTTAATAAGAATAAAATTTTGTTTTCATCAACTTTTCTGAAGTCTTGTCTAGGGTGCCTTTCTTGATAAAGAAACCCATAAGAATTGAAAAAATGCTACTGGATGAGAATTGAGAACATCCGGCAGAGGTGTCAAACTAAAGCAAAAGTGAAGAGCTGAGTCTAAAGTCTAACTAATCGTAGTCTAACAACATAGGGAACTATACTTTTGTTCAGCTTTTCAACTACCAAGGAAACTGCTTAGTCACAGCAAAAAGCATATAACAAAAACGTTAGCTCAGCTGCTACCCTGAGAGCTTTCCTTGTAAGTGCCAGGTAATTATTGCTAATAGACTTATTGACAGTTGGAAAAATAAAGAAATACAGAAGAAAAAATATGGATCTGTATACGTGGCCGTTGACTTGGTGCCTGTAACTAGGACGACATTTTTGTAGAAAGTTGTGTTAAGTCTATATGTAATAAAAGGCTAGATGGGGGGGGGTCGTTTTTATCTCTTTCTCTTCAATCTCTGCCACTGGTCTCAATGGATCGTTTTGAGCACTGGTCTGATGTTTCTCTTTCAACGTCAGTCATACAACTACTAACACAGGGTCATCATTCAAGCATAAGCATTTAGGCCAATTCTACCCCTTTATCCCTTAGTTAGCTGCGGTTCACTCCCTATCTAAGTCTCGGTTCGCTCAATCTGACGCAGGCAAAGCCCAGATTAGAACCAGCTAAATAAAATAATTATTTTAATGTCATAGGTATGATTATGATTAACATACAATCAATATTATATAGTTAAGACTTAGGTACAGCGATAAGTCACAACGAGCAAATCAAAACAGTTACTAAAACATACATTTACAGTCACTATCAAAGAAGATAATTCTCTGTTAAAGAGCTCTGCTGTGTCAGACCTTCAGGTTTTAGTCACTCATCGAAACCGTCAGACAAGAAATCAAAGAAATCCCTTTCGGACATTTGGTTTTGGTTAAACTCACACCTCAAGCTACCTTTCTGATCCTGACTCTTTGTGTGCTGTGTTGAGTCCAATGGGCAGGTCCGTCGGTAGGTAGGGCAAGGTAAAAATCACAGAAAATGAGGAAAGTGCAAATAGTATAGCGAAACGAGAATCGTGGCTGGCCCCGGAGTAAAGTGAGAAAAGGTCTCTTGTCAGACCGCAACGTAACCAAGTACGTATCAACCAGTCTCTCCCAGAATGGGCCTTCGGTTATACTTGTAGTATCTAGACTTGCAGAATCAACGATCAACTATCTAATACGTATCAGACCACACTAAGATATCAGACCACACTAAGAGATCAAAACACATTCTAACTTAACAACTTCATACACCACATCTTTTCCCCCTTTAAAATAACGAAAACAGCTGCAGACTACAAAATGCTTTTATAGCACGTCCCCGTCCGAACTTTCTGCGTAGTACTTCATGTCTTCATCAGGGTTTTCTGCGTAGTATTCGGTGTTTCTCAGGAAGTGCGTTTTGCTTTTGTGTCCTCTACCCTCTGACTTTTCCACTTGTTTCTTTTTCCTGCAAGCCTTTTCGATGTGCCCACGAACGCCGCAGATATGGCATTCCACCAATCGGAATCCACAGTTTTCACGAAGATGAGTGTATCCATTGCAGCGGAAACAAGGCTTCAGCTTCCCGAAGCCCGGATTGGCTTCCACCATCCCGACAATACCTGTGGCGGCACCATTTGCTAAAGCAGAGGAGCCTCTCTCGGCCGTTCCCATGACCTGAGCAAGCTCAAATGCCCTGTCTAATGGTAAATCTCTTTCCGCCAAAAGGCGCTGTTGAATCACCTTATTTGCCAGACCTCCCACTAACCTGTCGCACAATGCCCGGTTCAGGAATTGGCCAAAGTCACATCTTTGTGCCAAGTGACGCAACTCAGCCGAATAGTTCAGAGCATCCATGACTTGAGCATACGGAATGTCAGTAGGCTTTTCAGGGCCAACTAAATTCTGCCGAAGCTGATACGTACCCGACCCAATGCAGGGTATTAAAGTCATTTTCTTCTTTTCAACATCATCGACGTCGTTGGCTACAAAATAGGCCACCATCCTTTCAGCGTAGCTGTCCCAACATTCGCAATCCGGATCAAAAATGTCCAATTTCCCCTTTGCAGGCATTTCGAAAACCAGTGCGCCAGAATGTAGTATCCATGCTGGTAGAATCAACGATCAACTATCTAATACGTTTCAGACCACACTAAGATATACCGGATCAAAACACATTAACAACTTCATACACCACATCTTTTCCCCCTTTAAAATAACGAAAACAGCTGCAGACTACAAAATGCTTTTATAGCACGTCCCCGTCCGAACCTTCTGCGTAGTACTTCAGGTCTTCATCAGGGTTTTCTGCGTAGTATTCGGTGTTTCTCAGGAAGTGCGTTTTGCTTTTGTGTCCTCTACCCTCTGACTTTTCCACTTGTTTCTTTTTCCTGCAAGCCTTTTCGATGTGCCCACGAACGCCGCAGATATGGCATTCCACCAATCGGAATCCACAGTTTTCACGACGATGAGTGTATCCATTGCAGCGGAAACAAGGCTTCAGCTTTCCGAAGCCCGGATTGGCTTCCACCATCCCGACAATACCTGTGGCGGCACCATTTGCTAAAGCAGAGGAGCCTCTCACGGCCGTTCCCATGACCTGAGCAAGCTCAAATGCCCTGTCTAATGGTAAATCTCTTTCCGCCAAAAGGCGCTGTTGAGTCACCTTATTTGCCAGACCTCCCACCAACCTGTCGCACAATGCCCGGTTCAGGAATTGGCCAAAGTCACATCTTTCTGCCAAGTGACGCAACTCAGCCGAATAGTTCTGAGCATCCATGACTTGAGCATACGGAATGTCAGTAGGCTTTTCAGGGGCAACTAAATTCCGCAGAAGCTGATACGTACCCGACCCAATGCAGGATATTAAAGTCATTTTCTTCTTTTCAACATCATCGACGTCGTTGGCTACAAAATAGGCCACCATCCTTTCAGCGTAGCTGTCCCAACATTCGCAATCAAAAATGTCCAATTTTCCCTTTGCAGGCATTTCGAAAACCAGTGCGCCAGAATGTAGTATCCATGCTCGTAGAATCAACGATCAACTATCTAATACGTATCAGACCACACTAAGATATACCGGATCAAAACACATTCTAACTTAACAACTTCATACACCACAATACTGAATAACAAGAAGTACCAACCGGTCTCTCCAACAAAGGGTTCTCGGTTGTACGCACCACAAGCGAAAAGGGTAAAGCAGAATGCTGCAAAGACGACTGAATTCAGCGGCGGCCAAACCTCGACTGATTTCAATATTGGGGAAAATTTGAGTTCGGGGAAGACGTGTCAGTAATGTGTGCGTGACGTGCAGAAGGCGGAGCTTGCGGCTCCCTTTCGTGCAGCGCGTTTTGTGTATGTGTGAATCGTAATACGTCACTTATCTGTGACGTATGAACCCAGCTCTTGGGGTGAAGTGGGCTCCCCAAATGCCCAAGCTTAGACGCATTCACCCCACTTAGTTTCCTGGGGAGATAAGTCTCAAAACTTGATCCATTTTGTCACCAGAAAATAAATTTCCAATTTTACTTTCTTTTCAAACTAGTACCCCAAAAAACTGAGTCAGCAACAGAGACCCTTAGATCACATAAGAATACAGTCCACTAAACACCGAATTCAAACAGATACCGCAAACAGAACGGAAGATTAAGTTCAAATCATACCTAGCTATTAGGCATGGGCACGGGTCCAAAAACTTGGACCCGGGTACCCGGTACTCCCCGAAGCCCTATGTCGGGTAATTGCGACACTACCCGGGTACCCGGGTACCCGGCTACTCGGGTACCCGGGTACCCTGGTACCCGAGCATTTTCGGGTACCCGAGAAATTTTTAACCAATTTTTCGGATTTGGCCATTTTAAAATTTAACTTTTTTTCAGGGGTATTTGTTCACATTGAGCTTAGATTGGACATATTTTTATTCCTAAGTTTTTTTCAAAGGAGTTTTAAAGACTTAAAATGGATTATAAGGACTTTCAATTAATTGTAACGGTATCAGAAGCTGATGCTGATACAGACAACATTGGTTTTTATGTTATAACCGCGCTCAGGCCAACAATTTTCTGAGTTTCGTACCACCGTTGCTCTGTCCGTTTCCTCTAACCTTTAAATATTACTCTTGATATTAACAAATTTTAGAAAGCATTTGGATTATAAGAGCAAATCCCCATGACAAGACATGGCTAACTTCAACTGCTTGTCTCTGGAAATTGGAATAGCACAAAAGGCAGCAAACAAGCAAAAGCTGCACGAAGTACTACGTTTTACGTCGTTTTTTATTCCTTTTATGTACGTAATTTCTTAATGAAACCACGTAAAAATAAAATGTCTTGGATATGTGATCGGATACTACACTTTACTGACAACTATATAATGTAAAATTTTAAACTCACTCGCTCAATAAATCGACTTATGCGTTGAGATTACTGCTTACACTTTCCATTTAGATTCATTTTATAATTTTTCACCTGAAAACAATTGCTACTTTCCAATTTCCTTTCCCACTCTCTGTCCTTTTGCTTTTGGAGTAACTTTGACAGATGCAAGTCCTTTAGAAGTTTTATTAAAGGTTTACAAGCCATTTATTAAATACTCCATGAAATAAATTCATTTATTGTAATTACGATTCCACTGTATCCAAAGAAATTCAAAGTAACCATCTCCCTCAAGTTGGCTAAACTTTCTCAGTCACTAAAGGCGTGCGCATATGTACAAAAGAATCATCCAGAAGCTCCTGTGCTAACATTTGGTTAAATGAATGTTCGAACAATCTGGGAGCAGTTTCTTAGTTCAGAATTCAGTTTAGAAACAGCTAAAGTTGACAAAACTTCAAACCTAATGAGCGTTGGCCGTTAATGACGGAAGTTTTTCAACGTTGACCATGTGGCATTAAAGAGAATCACTAAACTTTCAAGATCATATCAGTCACTATTGACATAGTAAAGTTACTTACAGTTTAGAGAACAACGCAGAGCTGTGGCAAAAGTCACTAATTTGATGCTAACTGTTTTGTTTGTATTTTGTAAATTTTAAGTTTTAATTAATTTATCAACTTCCGCATATTGCTTGCTCCAACAGGAATTTACATAAAGAAAAATTATTAGAGCAAGGTAAATTTAATTTTAATTTAATTTTAAAAACACATCTAGAAATAGAAAATTATAAAATGTTTGAGAAATGCCAGGATTAATCCTCTTCCCATTACTTCGCTTTTCTGTAGTAGTATCTTTTTATAATATTAAATTAGCCAAAAATTTTCGATTTAAAAATTTTCTGAGCCAAAAATTTTCTCTCTGCTTGATCCACATTAATCCGGTTTTATCCGGTTTTTTCCGGTTTTAACTGGATATCGGGTACCCGAAGCAGGACCCGACTACCCGTGCCCATGCCTACTAGCTATGACAGAATCGTCTGGTCAAAGATACAGAATTAATAGCTAATTGTAAGATTCAATTCACTCAAAACATTAAGAACCAAACAGTACTAAACAGATTTCTGAACAGAATACAAAGTTGGTAAGACAAATGCTTCTCAATTCCTTCTTACTTAAAAGACTCATGCATTTCAGCTTAATTAAAAGACTCATACCTAGCATCTTAAGAAAAGTTTGCCTCCACATATAAAAGGAATAATTTGTACACCAACTACGAGTTAAGGACAATAGCTTTAGCTTTCGGATGGTCACTAAGGAAGACGTGTGGACAAGTCTTTTAGTTTTGACTTTTGCTAAGAATCAGCAACTAATGTAGAAGTATTCGAAGTGTATTCGAAGTCATGACGTCCAGAGATGGTCCAAAAACACGTACTTTACTTTAGGTAATATTTTTATTCAAGTTAATAATTGTCGGGGTAAAACATAGGTAAGAATACTACGATGAATGAACAATAACAAACCGTGTTAGCAATTGCATATTGCACATTGCAAACTTACAAATCAATGGCATATTGCATATTGCAAATGCATAATTGCATAATCAGTTTTGCAGACAATAATAACTAGAATTTGACAGTTTCGTTTATCTATTTTGTTTGACAGTTCTAGGAATAGCCATTGTTTCCTTTTTCAGCTTAGTCTTTTATTAAAAAATCCAACATAAAGCATTGTTATTTTAAAATGGAAGTCAGATTTGGCAACTTTCTATTTTTTCATCAGTGTATTGTATTCAAACTTTTAATTAACCATTGCATTGCAAATGCTGGGATCAGTGTAAAATAGACTTTCCATGCAATAAGTTTTGGAAGAATTCCTATATATAGATTTAGGTTGTAATACGTCTGCCGAACTATGTTTACATAACAGCTTACTACATCAGAAGCTATCCAAATCAGTCAATTTCAGATATTCTCAATTCTGTCGGTTAGCAAATTATTTCTGTTTATCAGTAGTTAGTGTAATGCAGACTCTAATACCTGGAACTTGACAAATTTTGTTGTCTATATATTTTATCTGGTAATTCTAGTAACGGCCATTGTTATACAACATCAATTTCAATTAAATCGGAAATAGGTTTATAGAAACAGCCAGTCTTGTTTGAAGTAAATTATTAACTGCCAACTGTGTCATCTAAACTAAATGATTACTTTAAGTTTTAAACGATTGAGCTTATCGGTTACAATACATAACAACCTGTCGAAATTAATCCCTTTCAGTTATTTTCAAATTCTGTCAGTTCCCACGCTTAAACTATTTCTGTTTATCAACAATCAGTGCTGCAGACTTTAATGCTTAGAACTTTTGTTATCCATTTATTGGCACTTTTAGGAAGCGCCATTGTTTTAATTCTTCCAGTATCATCAGATATAAAATTTGATTAAACCGGGAGCATACTAACAGAAATAGCCTGTCTTGAATTGTTCTTGAAAATAAATCTTGAAACAATTTATTAACGAATTTATTAACGAATTTTCAAGACATGTCCTCGGAATATGGTTAACCAGTTAAGCAACAAAACTGAGGAATTAGACTGTAGCTAAGTTTCAGGTAAATTATAAATTGCAACCTGTGGAATCTAAAATAAATAATTACTTTATGTTTTAAGTGATTGAAACTTTCTCTTTCGGTTATCTCAAATTTTTGTTTTGGTTATCTCCGCTTTTTAAACATTTAAAAGTCTCAGCCATCCTAGGCTTTAGCCAGTAAACCCTGTCACAATGCGTTTTCAGATTGTTATTGCAATTTTGCAGCTTCTGCAGTTATGGAGCTGCGTTCAAACGGCAGTAAATATTGGTGATTTCATACCATTTGGCACCTCTAAGGGCGATTCAGTTTTGCCCAAAAACGACGACCAGTCAAGCCCTGAAATTGCCTTTCGGTCACATTTTTCATTTTTCGGCACGCAATACTCTGCACTATGGGTTAATAATAACGGTGGAGTGGCTTTTCGGGGAGCAATTGGGCAATTTACACCTGTCTGTACCCCTCTGGTTACCTCATACAGTATGGTGGGTCCTTTCTGGGCCGATGTAGACACAACCAATTACCCGTATGGCGTGGTTTACTATCGAGCAACGACGTCAGCCTCAGATCTTGCTTCTGCAACCGGTGATATTCGATACGCTTTTCCCCACGACCAAATCAACGAAATGACCTGGGCCTTCGTGGTCACCTGGTATCGGGTCACTTTTTATGGTTCCAGAGGGGAGTCACGCCCAGAAAACACGTTTCAACTGGTCTTAACCAGCAACCAACTGGGGCAAAGCTATGCCATCTTCAACTACAATCAGGTCGCCTGGACCACCGGAACGGCCAGTGGCGGAAGCTCGGCCACAGGGTTGGGCGGACATCCGGCCCGCGCCGGTTTTGATGCCGGGGACGGGAGTCATTATTTTATGATCGATGGATCATGTACCGGAGAAATTATTAATCTGGCTCAACGGACAAATGTTAATAAACCGGGCAAATTTGTATTTCAAATTAACGGCGAACATATCAGACCGCCTGATGTTACTACCGTAGCACCAGAAACATCATCATCATCATCACCATCATCATCATCATCATCACCAGAGATTACAACAACAAAAGGATTGACATCAAAGAGGCCGACAACTCCAGCAGGAGAAACAGTATCCGCAACGATAATTAAGTCAACCACGAATATTGCAACAACATCAACACCACTATACATGAACACAACTACTGGCCCAGCAAACGTTTGCTCATCGCATGGAAGCTGTGTGTGTGACTTTGGATACGAAGGTCTGAATTGTGAAAATGGTAAGAACCCTGTTTGTAACCGCAGGTCTCGTAATGAAACAAGAGTGACATTCAGATTATGTGAGTATATCAGAACATATACCTTTAAACTTAGCTAACTAGCTAACCTTAACGTCATTTCACAGTTAAGATCTAAGCAAGCAGACTCTAATACTTATGCAAAATTCGTATGTTATTTTAGTCATCGATTTCTGCACTCTACCAGTGAACCACTACAGCAACTTCTCCGAAGCCTGCAAACCGCACGGTCACTGTGTGAGTCAGGAGGCCAAAGGAGCCCATTGTGTCTGCGATCCCGGATACTATGGTCCCTTCTGTGAACAGCGTAAATGGCTGATTTATTCAACTGCCTATGGCAACCAAGCTTATACTAAAACTTAAAGATTAGAAGTGGAACTTCCCAACGATCAGTGCAGAGAATTCTTTTGGCTTAGTTCAGTGCATATTCAGTTTAATCCGTCAAGAAACAAGTTAATTACGGTAGAATAATGTTAGTAGAAGCACTTTTGGTTGTTTCGCCTGTTTATCTCAAATATTAACTAGCTGTGAGTGCCTAGGACACAAATCTCAGGCTCCTATGTAAGGGAAGCAGGCATCGGAAAATTTTGATAAGCCTGATATGGGAGTTCAGCTGATGGCCATGTGTTGTAGTGGGTTAGCCCTTCTGACTCCGGAACAGACGTGCTAACCCACTACACCACAGGGCCCTCAGCTGAACTCCCATATCGCGTTTTTCAATCTTTCCTATGCCGGCTTCCCTTAAACCTGTCACCTTCCCTTCTCAGTAATTTTGACTAATTTTCAAATATCTAAGGTTTTGTTGATACCCACAGAAAAGCGGCATTTGCCAGCAGTCATCTGAAGGAGGCGAATTTTGAGTGGGTGCTGGGTGAACCGGGGTGAACCGGTTGCAGGTCTATTTAGAAACTGTCTACGAATTAGCTACATAATCATTTAGGTACTGTTTGTAGTGCACGTTTTTAGATGACGCTACAAGGCTGGAAACCGTGCGCTGCTTTGCGAGCAATCCAACCTCCGCCACAACTCCATTTTCCGAAGGCAATGTCACCATCCCAGTCGGATGTCCATCCGGAATAAGTCCGGAAGGATCCGCCATGGACGAAGCCTGTATTCCGGATAATTTGAATTGTCTGGTGGACACTTGTGACTATCCCATCGGTTGGTGCATTCCCAGAACCAAACATTTGACGGAATTCATTGAAGCTGTTAAAAAGTTGAAATCAAATTAATATGATCTGATTTTGACTAACTGACTGTTGTGTATATTAACTAGTTTGTACATATTCAATTGGGCTGTAAATTGCCTTGAATTCAATCATGAATTTTGTTGAAATTATTTGATAGCAGTATTGATGCGATAAACAAGCTGTCATATAACCGGAAATATAGATTTGATCTAACATTGATCTAACATTCACATTTAGTTTGCTTCCAAGGAAAAGGTCGCTGGACTTTATTAGGAAAACCCAAGAAATGGAATAAAAACGAAACAGTAAAATGCTCTATTCAAATTCAATTATACCCGTTTTACTTGCGACTAGTTCATTAAGGTTGGTCACATTCAAATGCAGATTAGTGCAAATCCCGTGTCTCACTCCTAATTTAGCGCCCTAATCGGTTTTAGAGATATTATATGTGGACACAAACAGTGATGATTCGATTTACTTGCAGCATCATAAGAAGTTACTAACTAACTTCTGATTCATTAAGTATAGTATGGAATCTCACTTTTGCTCTATTAGCTAGTGTTCTCACAGTCGGCAGCACTCACTTTCTTTTTGTTTCCTGAATTGCAGAAGCTGTTGTTTTCCTCAACAATCTGGTCTCCAACGGCACAGGGAAAGCGGCTTCGTTTCAGTCAGTCCTCTTCGCTAAACCGAGCATCTATTCTCAGCTTGAAAGAATGACATATGCAAAATATATACTTTATTCCTGAACTTTAGAGTTTAAGATTTTCAAGAAAAAATTGAAAGAAACTTTTCAAGGTTTCTTTGACAGCTTTCATCAGTGTTACAATCTGTTAAGTTTGTGGTGTCCTTAGATTAGGTTGTCACTATCATGTTATAATGATATGATATACACTGAATGTATGGGATTAGAAAACAACGAAACAATTTAAATGTATTAGCGTTTTCATTTTCTAAGTTCTGTTTCATTTCTTCATTACACCATACTATTGATATGTCTGGTTTCTTAACAACTGTTTGTCTTCAGGTTAAGTTTCGATAGTTTTTATGCTTCCCAGCTCCAGAACTGATAAAAAGTTGGCCGTGTCCGCTGAAAAAAACGAACTTCGTCTTTGTGCAGTCAGATATATTTTCTGCTATCTCTCTGACGCAATCACGGCTGTTGATAACAATTAAAACTTCGACACAAACTTTCTGTTAGGCGCCTTTATCTGGCAATTCTAGGAATAACTTATTGTTTAATTTTTGTGCTTAACTATTGTTAGCAGAATTGGCTCTATGCAAAAAGGAATTATCATAGGAGGGGTATGGGATTAAGTAATTTCAGGGTGTTAACTCAAAAATTTATCTATTCGCGAATAAAATACTAATGACTGATAGCAACTGCATAGATTAAATTTCGGAGTCCTGGAGCCTCATGATAAGTAATACATTCTGCTACTTAGGCGAGATGTGTATAACTTCCAAGCTGAAAACTTTATAGCAATACAGCTAATCCGTTAAACCAATAATTATGTTAGATAACTACTACGTCATTTATCTTAGATTTAACCCAAAATTTTCTTTAAAAAGCACGACAGGTCCAACTGTTAATTAGTAGTACTTTTCTGTAACAATGCACTCTCAGGTTGTTTTTGCAATTTTGCAGTCTCTGCAATTATGGAGCTGTACCCAAGGTGCCGTGGATATTGGTAGTTTCATACCGTTCGGAACCTTTAATGGCGACTCCGTATTGCCCAGAAACGACGACCAATCCAGCCCCGAAATCGTACTGTCATCGAATTTCTCATTTTTCGGTACCGACTACTCCACACTATGGGTGAACAATAACGGGGGTGTTTCATTTCGTGGACCAATACAGACCTATACACCGGATTGTACTCCTTTGGTAACCGCCTACAGTATGGTAGCCCCCTTTTGGGCCGATGTTGATACCAGGTACAATGCCGAGGGTGTGGTTTACTATCGAGCAACGATTTCAGCCTCAGATCTTACATCTGCCACCAAAGATATTCGCAACGCTTTTCCCCACGACAAGAGCCCTGACATGACCTGGGCATTTGTGGTCACCTGGTATAGGGTCGCTTTCTTTGGAGCTGGCCAAGGAAACAACGGTTTATCGCTAAAAAGCGCCGTCTCACCATCAACCTCAACTGAGCCGACCGCTATGACTTCTACTTCTTCGCTCTACTTTACAACTGAAGGCGCAACTGAGTCAACGACACCTACATCTTTTCCTTCAACAACACATTCAGTTACAACCAGTCCCTGGCCCTACCCAACGAACACATTTCAACTAATCTTAACCAGCAACCAGCTGGGTCAAAGCTATGCCATTTTCAACTACAATCAGGTGACTTGGACCACGGGGACGGCCAGTGGCGGAAGCTCAACTACTGGGCTGGGAGGGAATCCGGCAAGAGCAGGTTTCGATGCCGGCGATTCTGTTCACTATTTCATGATCAACGGATCATGTACCGACGAAATCATTGATCTGGCACAACTGACCAATGTAAATCAGCCCGGGAAATTTGTGTTTCAAATTAACGAAGGACATATCAGACCACCTGATGTCACTACTCTACCGACAACAACTTGGGCTGACACCACAACAACGGGATTCACTGTTTGCTCCTCACATGGCAGTTGTACGTGTGATTTTGGCTACGAAGGTCAAAATTGTGAAATTGGTAAGCAAATTAAGGGGGGGCTACGAATTTCACTAAAAGTTCGATTTTGGAAAAGCTAGCTAGTCTTTTGCCATATAATAGTATTAGGTTTAGTGTAAAATAGTTTAAAGTTTGAAAGAATTTTATGCAGCGTAGCGTCCTGTGGACCCATCAGAAGTTGGTGTTGTCGGTCCAAAGCTCGGCATGACACGTACAGAAACTTTGCCTCGCCCTGATCGCTATGGGCAAGGTACGGTACCCAAATTTTCCAGAAATAGTACTAACATATAGCGCTTTGATATCGTGTAAAATAATCCTTAGATCAGTGTATACTTTTCTGCGCGATACACTCAAAATGCGATAAATTGGGTGTTGTAGGTCTATACGGGTGGAGGTTAACTAACGTCTAATGAGCTGTGGTTTATCAAAGGAGCCCAACTTTGCTCCGATTAATACTCCAAGTATCTGTCTTAACTTATGTAAAAATGACGTGATTTCGTTAACCCCTGCGTTCGCAGTGCTAGATGACATTATCGATATTGTCACTGTTACTTGGTGCCATTTCGAAGATGTGAGTCAATTACTCCAAAGTACTGTGGCAGAATCGGCTGAAACCTTTCGCATTACAGGCCAGTGAGTGTACCAAGATGTGCAGACAGCTTAGGTCACTAAACCTCGCTTCAATATTTAGAAATGCTAGATTGATTTCTCGAAGTATGAACGGCGATCTCTCCAAAAAGGTCTAAGACAGTTGTAAGCGCATACTGAACGAAGGAAGCGTCATATCGAAAAACGGATTTCATATTCAGATTCAGCAGGTCAAATAACCCCTGTAAGCACCTTTTCGGCAAAATCGGAGACAAAAAAAATTTTTGACCCCATTTTTACTGCGCTTAGCTAGCTTTTCAGGCCCAAAAATAAGGGTTATTTCTTAACTAAAAGTTGGCTAGCACACTAACCAGAAAACTAAAGCCCTTGAAATTCACAGACAGTATGCCCCTATAGTATAGTATAGTGACAGTATGCCTAATAACTGGTAAAAAGCTGGGGTAGGCTAGGGGCTGCCAATTTTATTAGATCGAAAACGGCGCACGGTCACCTCGCAACTTTTTGCAAAATTTCAAACTTTGAGCTGTTATAACTAAAGAAGGAAGCAACGCTCGAAAGCCGGAATACTTTTAATATTTAGCACTAGTAACAGTTAACATTTGTGGCAAAAAGTTTCAGAAATGGTCAAACCGTTAATCCACCAGAATTCAGAAAAGCTTTTTCAAAAAACCCACTTTTCGCACCAAAATTTCAACTTTGGCGTAGTGCCAGAATCGGTGTGTGTTAGATATAATAATGCCCACTACGGACTATTTAACCTTGATATGTTAGCTAATCATATGCCAAAAGGCAGGTCTCTCTGAAGAAGTTGGGCAAAACCGTTCGTAGCCCCCCCCCTTAAGCATACAGTTTAGAACTATTCTCAATTATTCTCAATTTAGAATTATTCTCCATTATTCTCAATTTTCCTTGTTGCCATGGGGTAACCTAGGGTTGGGGGCTTGGCCCGGATAAATGGCATTTTGAGAGATTTCTCCTTACGCTATTATATGTTCATAACGGTCACATACCGACGCCCTAGATACAGACAATTGCGTTAAACTACTGTTAATAATAGTCGAAGCGTCACGGTTTACTAGAAGTAACAACCGTTTTGAACTCAAATTACCAAATTTCGAGCATTTTCAGGAAAAATATAATCTGATAGGACATTTATGAAAAGCGTTACAATTTTAAAGGTTCATGCTGAAAAATGTGCTTTTTGATCATTTTGTAAAATCCATTTCAAAAATGTATTTTCCCTTATCACAGAAAGGGTGTTGTCCTATCTAAACTTGCGAATTCCACGTAACCTTCCAAGTATGCCACCGTTTTAGCCTGTTTGTTGGAAACAAGGAGAAGACATTTTGGACTGAGTTTTAAAATACTTTCTTAGCTTAACACCTTCTTTATTTTAATGTATATGGCAAATTTCCTGTAAACTACAACTGAAATGCACAAGTGTACACCCAACTCGACCTTAGTCTTTGTATTTTTCTTTCAGTCATCGATTTCTGCACTTTACCAGTGAATCAGTACAGCAACTTCTCCGAAGCCTGCAAACCGCACGGCCATTGTGTGAGTCAGGAGGCCAAAGGAGCCTACTGTCTCTGCGATCCTGGATACTACGGCCCTTTCTGTGAACAGCGTAAGTTAATTTAGCAGCAGTCAGTCACATTACAACAGTTAAATGTTCAGTTCCTGTGACATGGTTCGTTAAGCTCATGATATCACTGTCAGGATCAGATCAACACTTTTGAAATGATGGTGGTGATGCAATTAGTCGAATGAGCTTTTTTGTTGAGAGTTTCTTATAGTCCTATTTCATCGGTTTCGTTTGACTTAGGGCCTTTTCGCGCAGTGAGTTAAACGGGTTAAAGGGGTTAAAATTAGCTCTATTCTTTTCGCGCACAGGTTTAAACATGAGTTAAACAGTTCAGTTTAACTCTCCTGCAACATTAAACTAGTTGAAAACGTTTAACTCAACTCTCAAATCAAATTTATTTGATGCCAACATAAAAAGCCATTAGTAAAACTGTAGAAGTCCCTGGGAGATTCTACAGATGAACTCATCTTCCACTACTCTATTGTGTGAACTAAAAAAAACTAAAATTGAGTCCACATATGAAGCATAGCATCTGTTTTATCTGTTTTGCGTTTTAATTTACTCGGGCACACCTCACCATCATGGTGTCCGTTCAAAACTTCTAACGTTCATAACGTCTACCGACGAAACGTCTACTGACAAAACGTCTTATGTTTCTAAACTTGTGTCACACATTCAAAACGTCTAAAATCATTTTTAAAGAAAGCAAATCAGGTTTAATGTTATTTTGATGTAGTGTATTTAAAAATCACGTTAAATTAGACTCTACAGTCCTGGTCAGAAATAAGTTTCTAATTTTCGCGAATATTCGCACTTTCGCGAAGACATTCGACACCAAAAATTCTGATGAATGTTCGCGAAGGGGCGAATGCAGAGTCCTTTGTGCATTCGCAGTTTTTCTGACAGATGTCAAAACAAACAGCAGGGTGCCTGCTGCTTTAACTTAACTGCTAGTAGCCACTGGCCAACTGGTCAGTTTTACCTCTGGGTAGTATAGAGCTTTGGACAGACAGCTGTGCAATAAAAGCAAGTTTAAGCTTAAGCTTTTGACAAGTAATCAATCACGTCCTACTGTGTTGCGAAGGAAAATTCAAGCCGACCTTCTCGAAAGTTATGTAAAACTAGGTACATTTGCAAATTCGCGAAGGCCCTTCGCATTCGCCTTCGCGAAGAAAGTTATTTCTGACCAGGACTGTACGCCTACTTTATTGTTTCATTTTAAATTTTGTTTAGTTTTTAAATATTTCTGAAAAGCCAGGGTGTGCAAATGACTGGAAACATTTATAAACTTTATATACAATTTACATTACACTTTTCAATTTTAGAAATTTTAGAACTTATGCTTAAAATTGATATAAGTAAATCAGCAATCAGTGAAATCTGCTGCACCATCTTTACTGATTACAGTCAGTAATCAGTATTCAGTAAATAATCAGTGAATAGTCAATGACTGGTCAAATACTGAAGCTACAAGTTTTGGCAAGATCCTGCCACCCATACCCAAAGCGGCCTTTAGGAAAACTAATCCAGACCCATACCAAATAAGTAAAAATAATCACCAAAAGTAGGGAAAGTTTAGACGTTTTGAACGTGTGACACAATTTTAGAAAAATTAGACGTTTCGTCAGTAGACGTTTCGTCGTTAGTCGTTTCGTCGGTAGACGTTATGAACGTTAGACCTTCTGACTTTAGTCGTTTTGATAGGTAACCCACCACCATCGATTGGGTAACGCTTACACAATTATTGGCTTAATGAAGCGCCCATTGGCTCTCTCCTGTTTCAGGCTAAGGCTTTGCCGTAGTGACTGCAGGCGGGCGTTTTTCATTACTTCTTTATACGTCATTATGTGCTAACGTTTTTCATATTTTCAGATGATGACACAAGGTTGGACACAGTGCGCTGCTTTGCCTATGCTCCTGTGCTGAACGCAATGCCAAGCACAGATTGGCCGCCTTTATCGAGCGGTGAAAACGATGCTCCAATCCCGGTGGGATGTCCACCCGGAAAAACGGCCGGCGGAGCCCCAGTCGATGAAGCCTGCATTCCGGATGATCTGAATTGTCTATTGGACAGGAATTGTAACTATCCCATCGGATGGTGCATTCCCAGAACGAAACATTTAACGGAATTCATTGAAGCTATCAAAAAATTAAAAACAGCCTAAGACACGGCTTGAAACTACTATTTTCTATTGACTTTTTGACGTTTGACTTTTTTGGTTGACGGCTTGTACATAAGACAGCGTTATGTATTTTTATATGTTCAGTACTAGAATTTTACGTACTTAAGATGTTTAATACCATAATTGTATATAGATTCAGTAAACCACCGTTGTAATATGTTCAAGAATAGGACGCTCAGGTCAGGTTAGATAAATACATTTTGACAGAAAATTCGTTCTTTGTGGCTTCCTTGATCAACAAAATTTCAGTGCCCTTTTCAAAAAATTTAGAGTGGGTGTACTTGTACACATGACTTTCCGGACACTCATCTAGCCAAATCAGCTTTTCCCATTGTGAGTCCGTTTTAAGAATTCCAGATCTCTTTTGAACGGACCGAACGTTCCACATTCTCAGGTTTACAAAAAATTGTATTATTCCATTTAACTGAATCAAAACAAAAGAAGCTTGTCCCTTAGTCAGCCTATGGGCCAGCTTTAATAGAAATTAAATAGTCAAACAAATTCCATAAATAGTGTGTACGAGCGTCAAGGTGCGTCCAAGTGCTAGTAAACCGTAATTTTGCTGCAAATGAACGAGTCCATGGGAATTAATCGACGTCCGTCAAATCAAGAGTACGTCAAATTAAAGTGTTAGTGTTTGTGATTGTTAGTGTTAATCAACAATCAGAAATTTTGACTTTAGGACAACCAAGCTCCAAATCTGGCTACGCTGAAAAGCAGAAGCTACGCCCGTTAAACTACCTATGTATGTAGCTCACTGAAACTTATCACTGGATACCAAATGAAAGCACTTATTTGCCAACAAACTCAAGTTTATTTTGAGGATAATCAAAATACTGTCGGACTCTCGGCCACAGAAAGTATCCACATTTAGCCTCGGATCTAGTTTCATACTTCATACCCATTTTATTCATCATCTTCCTGCTCCAGCACCGACAGTGCTTAGGACAAAAACTTGATATGCGTCAAGGAAGGCCAGGGCCGCGTCAAGAGTACATAATAGATAAGAGTAAGAAACTCTTACGCTAGCATGTACAAATTATGTAAGGTATGCTCGGTTCATTAACTCGGGACCCCCCCGAAACTTCCGGGGGGTCCCAATTTGCACTATCTACACTCTTTCATATAAGCGTGTGTCTACTCGCTGATTGGCCCGTTAGTCTTAAGGCTTATTGTAGGCAATTTATTAGTTATTTTAATTAATTAATTATAACTTTAATCAGGTTAATGCAATTAAAAAACTAATTTGACAACTTTGTAGCATTTTTCTGCTCTTTTCAATGATGTAAAAATTGTTGCACGTTACATTCCTTCGAATTTTTGTATTATGCAACAGTTGTTATATCATTGGAAAGAGCAGAAAAAATGCTACAAAGTTGTCAAATTAGTTTTTTAATTGCACTAACCTGATTAAAGTTATAATTAATTAATTAAAATAACTAATAAATTGCCTACAATAAGCCTTAAGGCTAACGGGCCAATCAGCGAGCAGAGACACGCTTATATGAAAGCGTGTAGTTAGTGCAAAGTGGGACCCCCCCGGAAGTTTCGGGGGGGGGGGGGGTCACGAGTTAATGAATCGAGCATACCTTACATAATTTGTACATGCTGGCGTAAGAGTTTCTTACTCTTATCTATTATGTACTCTTGGCCGCGTTGCAAAAGATTCTCCTAAGCCTAGGAGCGCTCCTAAGTTCAGCTTAGGTGCTCACTTAGGAGAATCGGGTTGCAAAAGATTTTCCTAAGCTAGGAGTGCTATCCACCACTCCTAACTTTTCTCCTAAGTTGGGTGAGTTTAGGAGCAGTGCCAGCTAAACTTAGGAGAAATCTTTTGAAACGAGTTTAGGGGGCCTCCTAACTCCCTCCCAGACAGCTCCCAGACATCCTCCTAAGTAGCTTCCTAGGAGGGCACTTAGGAGAATCTTTTGCAACGCGGCCCAAGTTTGGAAGCTAGTTGGAGCTGCATATTTACACAAAAACTATAAAAAGCCTGGTTTTAGTCTGGCCTGTGAAAGCCATGTACACACACTTACAGGTTCATCTATATTTTTTCTTATATAACATCTAAAAATAAATATCTTAGTTGTCATAATAGCTGCACTGCAAACTGCTCCAGACCGGCCTCAAGGTATGCGTGCGAGGCCAACCATTTGACCAGGCCCAGGCCCATGCCTGTATTTTCAGCCATACTAGTCCCACGCCCGAGCCAAGGAACAGCTACTAGGCCCTGCCCGAATCCTCGAGCAGGCTCCAAGGCCCTGTGTCCAATGCCCGGGCACGTAACAGGACATACAGTCCAAATTCCCTTGCATACTTGCCATTAGATCACTTTCAAAGTTCGAGTCCACTACATACTACGTGTGGAGTTTATAGCCTGAAGCTTGTTATTAATTCCCGGCCTAAAGCTCCTTTAGGCTGATGTCTCCGAAATGAAACTGAAGGTCCCGGAAGGCCCGGCATATTAAGTTGGGCTTTCGGTTTGTTATACTTTAAATATTTTCTACGACTAAAGATTTCCAGCTCTGCCAGAATTTGTTCTTTAAAATCACTATTTCTTTGCGAAAATGCAGTTTTTACTAAAAACTGCTACTTTTCATTAAAAACTGCACAAAATTGCTAAAAAATAGCGCTCAAGAAAGTGTGAAAGCTAAACTGCTTCCACAATAAATACTCAATTGCTTCCACAAGGGTCAATAAAATATGACCTCCCATTCAGAGATAAAATGACTGCTCTGAGAATTTCAGTATGACTTTTCTATACGTCGACGACTATAGTTTTGACCTGAACAGAAGGTTCTGAGCCCGAATCGTCACGTTTCGCCGACAAAGTTGTTGCTAATTATTGGTTAATAGTTGGTGGTCGAAATACTCAAAAAATTAGCTGCTGTTTCAATAATTATAAACCTCTTCATGAAAATTATGATAAGCCTGAGCTGACCAACAGTTCCTGAGAGCTCTGAACAAAGTTTTACCATTACAGTTGTGATTTTAAAGGTACAAAGATATTGTAATCAGCTTTAGGTGGAGATGAGAAGGAATCGTACCTTCCGACTAGGCTCAACTCAAACGGCATGTCAGGGTGTGCGAATGGTGTGCTGCAGGCGAAACCAACGACAGCCCTTCAACGAGTTACGCCCGGAACAAATCCAGTTTTATCATATCGTCATGACGGTGGTGCCCATTAAGGATGGATAGATGGGTTGGATTGAGCCCACAACAAACCGAAATGTGCTAAGTCCCTGTGTAGGGGAAGCAGGCATAGGAAAGATTGATAAGACTGATGTGGGAGTTCAGCTGATGGCCCTGTGGTGTAGTGGTCGCCTGTCTGTTTCGAGATCAAAAGGGCAGTGGTTCAAATCCCGCCCGTGCCAATTCTTTACTTTCAATCATGAATGAAAACCTGAACCTTTCGCTTCCCTTTTCTTTCCTAAGTCTTGGTTTCGTGGATACAAGGGGTGCCTGACGCCTTATGGGCTATCTTCTCGGTTTCTTCTTGGTCCATCTGCCTTGGTGGAGGCACTACACATTGGTCAAGAGAATTTGCAAACTCCTTGTGGCTGCAGGGATGTTGAGTTGAAGTATAAAGTGGAACGTTTGCCATTTCTAATGTAATTCTAATTCTAATGTAACTTGTAATCTTTCCTAAATCAAAACCCGCAGTTCACTTTATCCATTCTAGACTGTTTTTGAAGCGATAAGCCAATCCTATTGGTTTGTTTTCTCGATAACAATAAAACTTGCAGACACTGTGATGTGACTGGCCCGTTATACAGCAATTCTGGGAATAGTTACCCATTTGTCTAAAAGATTTGACATAATTGTTAAATCAACAGATAGTTCTGATAACAAAATTCTGGGAGGGGGGGCAGAATACCTCACAGTCAATAACAAATAATTTTATTTTAATCAAATAATTCGTTGTAAAATATCGAAACTATCGAAATCAGTCAAATCCGGAGAAACCAATTTAGTGCAAGTTGTACAATATACTGTAGTATTAAATTTAAAATACCACCGTGTTAATAAAAAATCAAATATGCTTTTTAGCAAACTGCTGCTCAAACGGTCAACAAAATCAGTTGTCTCATTCCCGAAGCAAATCATGCGTCGTCAAATTGCCCTTGCAATTTTGCATTTTCTGCAACTATGGAATTGCGTTCAAGCTGAGGTGATAATTGCAGATTTTCTGTCATGGGGGGATTCTACCTTGACACAAGGCGATCACGGCTCAAGTCCAGAGATTGCGCTAAAGTCCAATTTCACATTTTTTGGTACCAACTATTCCTCAGTATGGGTTAACATTAACGGGAGTGTGTCCTTCCGACAACCAATACGGGACCCCGCAACGGACTGTACTCCCCGGGTAACGGAATACGGTATGGTAGCTCCCTTTTTGGCTCCTGTGGATCCCCGATTGTACAATTATGTTTACTACGGTACCACAACTTCGGGGACTGATCTTTCCGAAGCAACCGCGGATATCCGGTCCGCCTTTCCCCATGACCAAATCGAAGGCATAACCTGGGCTTTCGTAGCTACCTGGAACAAGATGTTTCCTCCCGGAACCACCAGCCCAAATATTAACGTATTTCAGCTGGTTTTGGCCAGCAACCCGACCGGGCAAAGCTATGCCATCTTCAACTACAATCTGATTCTTTGGGCCACTGGATCGGATGGACATCCAGCCCGGGCCGGTTTCGATGTCGGAGATGGCCATCATTATTTTATGATTGACGGGTCCTGCAGCGGTCAGATAATTAATCTGGCTCAGATGAGCAATGTCAATAGGCCTGGTAAATTTGTGTTTCAGATTGACAAAGAACAGATCAGACCAGGTCCTACGACCACACCACCAGCAGCAACAACAATAATAACAACAGCAGCAACAACTGCAGCAACAACAATAATAACAACAGCAGCAACAACTGCAGCAACAACAATAATAACAACAGCAGCAACAACTGCAGCACAATCATCATCACCATTATTATTATCATCATCATCATCATCATTATCATCACCAACAACAACAACAACAATGACAGATACAACATATACAACATCAGCAGCAGAAACAACATCAGCAGCACTAGAAGTGTGCTCATCGCATGGAAGTTGTGCTTGCAATTACGGCTACAAGGGTCGCCATTGTGAAATTGGTAAGACAATAACGTTCGACGAAAGTGTAAAGATTTGCCTCCGCCGGGAGTCGATTCACGGACCTCCCGAACTGCAGTCAGGCGTGCAACCACCACACCACGGAGCCAGGAGAGAAGAGCACATAACATCTATATCATTGGTGCTCTCTGTCTGTACAAAAGTGACCGATATTTCCTTCGGATTCCACCTCCTTTTACGAGCAATGGTTTTAAAAATGTCAACTGCTCAAAAAATGTTCAATATTTAATGTATAAAAATGTCTAAGAATTTCTATTGTATATATGGTTTTATACTGTAAGTTGCCGTTGATCCAAATTCGTCTCAGCTGCGCCTTAAGGTTTACTTTACATTTTTACAGTTACTTTTCACCCTAACAACTTGCTGTCAGTAGTAAAACATGCTGTGCACAACAATAGAGTATGTTTTTTCAATTTTAACTTGCGAAATTTAAATTATTCTCAAAGACGGGTGGTTTGATAAAAGGACACGAGTGCCTGTCACAAGAATTTTGTAGCTGAACATATAGATTCAAACTTATTCCGGATTTTTGGAATATACAACTGTAATGGTATTACATTGTTTCGGTTTGATCCAACAGTTGTTAGGAACGACCAACGTCACACATGCATGTGCCCACATGTTTTGGTCTACTATTTATTACTAGTTGAGTAAAAACTAAAAAACATGGTCTTCTGTACGTGTGTCTGTGGGAAAATATTTAATTTTGTGTTATTTCAGTTATCGACTTCTGCACTTTACCAGTAAACCACTACAGCAACTTCTCTGAAGCCTGCAGACCACACGGCCATTGTGTGAGTCAGGAGGCCAAAGGAGCCTACTGTCTCTGCGATCCCGGATACTACGGTCCTTTCTGTGAACAGCGTAAGTCACAGTAAATGACGTGTATCGGGTTTTGTGTCGAACTGACTCATGCACAAGCAAGCATCTACTGTTAACATTTTGACACTTGCTATTGTGGGTGCACACAATAAACGTGGAGTCAGATTGGAGGAGATTTATCCAGACTTCGAAGAGGATGCATCCCCAAAGAATCGCAAAATACAGATCTTAGCCAAACAGTAGAAAAAAGGCTGTTTAATACGTGTTTGTATAATTTTGTGAACAGATGTGCAAATCATAAAGCTTACGCCCCCTACATAAGTTGAGCTCCATCATGCTTAGCCCGCCCAACCCCCGTTTGGATTCCGTACATTTACAGGATATGGAAGGGGGTGGATTTATGAGGGGCGTCAGCCGATAGCATGCAGAGTATGTGTATCAGGTTTATAGTACACAGCGTATAAAGCTAGTCACACTCTTATGTATTATGTACTGTTGACTATATGCAATTTAACCGTACTAGCGCTACTGAAAAGTCATATAAATCAACAAGTTCATACTAAATATTTTAGACGACGATACAAGGTTGGAAACAGTAAGATGTTTTGCCTACGCGCCAGACCTGACCACAGGCACCGACTGGCCTGGAAACGTTACTATCCCGGTGGGATGTCCAACCGGAAAAACGTCAGGCGGATCTCCCGTCGATGAAGCCTGCATTCCGGATGATCTGAATTGTCTGTTGGACAGGAGTTGTGACTATCCCATCGGATGGTGCATTCCCAGAACCAAACATTTGACGGAATTCATTGAAACTGTCAGAAAATTAAAGCAAGCCTAGAGGTCAGCTTAAACAGACCCATTGCTTGACGTTTGTTACGTTAACTTTGATTGATGAACTACATAGTATCTATAGAATTGTATATTTTAAGTTAATCATGACTGCAATAATTAATTTTATTATCCGAGATCCAAGGGGCGGTCGCTTTCGGGTGGAGCTGCCGCGGTGGACTTATTGCATAGGCAGCAATAGGTACATCGCCGGCCTTGTTAAACGCCTCGGTTAATTGCATATGAAATTATTCGGTGTCAGTCCCCCTCCCCAGCCAAATTTCACGCAATACTGCCACCACTCCTAACCGGCGTTTGCCAACTGGAGTCTGGCGAACTAAAAAGAAATATAATTTTAAACTTGGGTGTTCAACATAACTGGAGCTCTTGTGGAATTCTCGATATACTTATTAATATTTAGGATAAATCAGATTTCCGGAAAATTAAAAAAATTCAAAACTAAAGCTTGGGTAACTGTCTACAAACACCAGTAATTTGCGGGGTTATTTTTAGTATGTTGGTGGGAATGTAATAGTGATGGTTTTTATTGGTGAGGATATAGGAGGTGGGTAGGGGGAGGGGGGGGGGGGGGGGGGGGGGGGGGGGTGGAAGCGGCTATTTTTATGTCTTCCATTTTTCACAAACAACAAATAGCTATAACAAGTGGCCACTGGTCAGTCGATTACGTGAGTAGTAGACATAAGCCGGGTCTAGGCCACTGAGGAATGTAGTCCAACTACATTCCTCACATTCTTCTAATAGAATCTAGTCCACTAAATTCCTCAAATTCTCATGTTGGAATGTAATTTAACTACATTCCGAAATGGTCTAGACCCTCTAGTCTTGAGATTCCTTAAAAAGCTAGAGTAGTTAGAAATGCTAGGCCATTTGAGGAATGCAGTTCTACTGCATTCCTCAAATGCCATACATTCCTCGAATGCTACCCTAATTTGAGGAATGCAGTCTTATACCTCACACTTCAAATGGAATGATTCAAATATATTCCGAAATGACCTAAACCATATGCATTATTAAAATTTAATAATTTTAGTTAATCTAGCCCTATACAAATATAGACCCACTACATACCCCAAGCAAGAGTCAAAGTAGTATAGTTCCACTAAATCTCTAAAATATTTCAATCATCAGTTTACACCTAACACATTTTTCATACATTTTTAATTCATATCATTCCATAAATATAATCAACAATAAAAGAAATAAGAAACAACTGATTCGTTCTAGTGCTTGAATTCAATTTTTTTAACTGGATCACCCAGTGTTCCTGGAAGAGGTCGAAGCGGATACAAGGTATTATTTACAAAAATGAAATCAACGGTAACAACTGCGGGCACATCTGAGCTGAAATATAAAATAAATTTGTTTTAATATTCAAAAGGTAATAATTTTGACATCCTTTAACTAAGTATATTCCACCAAAACTTCACTGATGTTTTACATATGGTAAATAAATAGATCTTGATTTTAGCTTTTATACGGTTTTTGTGAATAAGGGTTTAGAAGCTTAATGAAGAAATTCCAATTAAATACTTGGAAATAGTCAAGACAGAGCCATCTCTCCTGTTAGTGACTGATACCCAGATCTAACATGAACACTTCAAATAACACTCATTTAAACTGAAAAAATGTTTAAATTCCAAACCAATAAAATAAGTGTACACACTACTAATTTTTAGAAAATGTATATATAATATTAAATCTATTTTATTTTGGGATTCTCACATTTATGATTATCACTTACGTAGTCATTCGCTCCGCACTCTTCTTACTGCGTTTAGCAGATGGTTCCTGAGCACTACTGGAGGTAGCTGTATAGTGAGGAGGTGCAGGTGTATTCAAGATTGAATCCATGTACACATTTGATCCAGCCACCTGCTGCTCCTGCTGCTGATGCTGTGAGTGACTTTGTGGTGTAACGGGTTCAGTCAACATCACATTTAGAGCATCATCAAAGATATTCCGCCCATTACTATTATTATTTCTATTGCTATTGCTATTATTGTTACGATGATGGTTATTATTAGACATAATTCACACTCCGAAATGATCCCACCTAAAAAACTTCAAAATTGCAGGTTCTGGTTTCAGTTTAGGACCGAGAATACAATGGTGAATTTTAGTGGAGAGGCTTTCTCCTTTTTGGAATAATTACGTGAATAGGAGAAAACTGTGAACTGAAAGTCACATAGGATCTGAATGAATACTTCAAAAAGTCGTGTGTTTTCTAACAGAAATGCATCTCCATTATTAAGTTATTACCTTACCTTGGAAAACTCGTTCAATTTTACCTTTTAAGCTAGTTTTAAACACATAATTTATTTGTTGCTATAATATTAGTGATATTCAATTGGAAAAGACATATTTGATAGAATTCTGTGAACGGATGGTTTATGCAAAATCACCACCAAGAAAGAAATGCTACAAAGTTGGGAACCTGATGTAAGATGCAAAATTATTCCATTTTAAAAAATTTTTATCCGTGGAAGCTAAGGTTGCATATTATGTTGACACAAAAGCAAACTGCATGTTTTATTGAAAAAACTCGAGTCTTTCGAAATAGATACATGAAACTATGTAAAATTTCATGTGGTAGTCTTGAAAGTTTTGTAACAGCTTTAGTTGTAACCAGTTTTATTAAAAATTAACCCAATTAACAACTAATGCGTAAAATTTCAAATATTTGGGCACTCCTTAACTTAACAAAGTTTAAACAATCGGATGCGATGCAGACTTGAAATTAATGGTATATAAGAATCAGTTTAATTTTAGTGAACCAGCAAGAAGTATTCTTTCGAAGTTTGTAGCAGCTCACCACTGTTGTAATGGAGAAACATAAGAAGTACAACATTTGCTATTATGCAAAATATATACTGGCGCTTGCTTTCGGATTAAAGTGCTCCTTCTTGTATAGATGTTTCGAAATATTGGATGAATTTTACTTAAACCCGAAAATTACAAAAACTGCAAAGAGACAGTTTACGTGTTGTCTTCAGTTTATATTTAAATCTATTTACCATATTCCATGTGACTCTATCTCAAAGTTCGGGATGGAGCGTCGTATTAATTGTTTCGCTTGATGTTGGTATTTTTGCATGAATTATTTCCGAGTTCGGTTTGGTTTAAGAAGTTTGGATTTCAGACAAATTAATGGCATTTTTACGCTGTCAACTGTTTGCGAACAGTTGAAAATTCAATTGCCGAAGGAAAAATCTTGCACTAAACCAGTAGCCGCTGCCATAACATTAATATCGTCTGCTGCCCTTGACTTAGCATACATAAACCTCCATTACAGGTTTTTATCAGTATCTCTTTCATCAGGGACTAGATTTCGCTCTGTTAAAAATTTGAAGAGCAAGAAAATGCAGAAGCAACGTCTATTGTGTTTACACCAACGACAGCAAAAACTGGTCCACACTGTAAAACATGGAGCAGTTAAGCGAATGATTGGGTTCAGGTGGTTGCAGTATCAAACTATTGCTGCTACTAAATGCATGCATCGCTGCCGTCAATTACAAGTTAAAAGAAACTTATGGTTGCAAAACCATCCAGGCTTTGCACTCAAACGGAAGCGACTGCAAAACGAAAGATTGCGAACATCTCTCATTAAGATTGATGAAATACGTGTTGAACCAAGAATCAGTAGGAGCAAGTTGATTCTAGGTGATATTAAAACTTACTGCAATGAATTCTATGAAAGTGATCATAAGGAACCATCAGAAATTTCATCTGTTCTCGCCAGTTTTTTGAAAATAAGCGTATTCTTATCAGAGATAAAAGGAACGTTTTATGATTCATTTTTAAATCTTGGAAAATTTTTAACGAAAGTGAAAGAACTGCAACTTTGTATGATAAAATTGAATCGTTTATGTGCTAAAGTTGGAACAGCATTGAAATTAAAATGCGGTGGAAATGGTGACACGATTTCAGCGGAAGCTATTAGTGAAAAGATTAAATGTTTGGTATACTCAACTGGATTGTCCGAGTGTATGTATCTATGTCTTGATGATACTGCTTATATTATCGTAGAAAAGATTTCCCAAATTTTGATTCGTCGAGTCATTGAAACTACTAAACAGCATGATTACTACTATCCTGCAGATGTTACGATGTTCATGTACAGCATAACCAAGCATTTGGAGAAACTACTGGGAGATATAGAAGAAGCTGCCTCCACTGCTGAATGTGCTAATATCTTGAAACTGTATAATCACAAACTACAAAGTTTGTGTTCAACAAACTTTATTCAGATTTCCCCAATTGAGATATAACATTGAGTGCGTTTAAGTGTTGCTACAGAGAAGGACTAACATAGGACTCTAGGATTTATTGAATTTAAAAGCTATTCATGTTCTATAGTGTGGTGACTATATATCTTTATTAAAACGAGACTAAATCTATCAATTCACCTGAGAACAAACATTGAACTATACGCAAAAAGGAAATAAAAGTTTCTGTAAAAATATTAACTAAAGATTTCAAATAAAGTTATTTTCATTCAAAGGAACAAAATTGTTGTAGTCAAGATCAGTTTCATCGGCTACTTCCATTTCGTACGTTCTGCAACACCTGCTGTATTTAGCAGCAGTCTTATAGTTTAATGTGGAAGATCCTCGTCCACATTCAAAACCGTGCTTTTCAAGAATATTTACACCTTCACATCTGACTTCTTCAAGATATTCACACATAAAATCAGTGAACTCCGCCATTATTGCGTATGCATAATCTTCGCTTCGTTCCTTATTGTTTGGCTTACATTCCCCAAAACGGATTGAATTCTTTTCTCCAAATCCCATTCTGGGGAATATCACTTCTGCGATTAAATGATTCGGTGACATAAATGCCTGAAGTTTTGGAATCCACTTATCGAAGAATCGAACAATAAATTCCAAGTTTTCCAAAGTAAAGCTTTTGTCAGAAATTTCCAAAGCGTACACAAAGAAGGAACCACGTTTAGCAACAAACCTTGTTTGAAAATGAGCACTGATCAAACCAGCTCCTTCCACAACAACTAACTTTGTAGGATTTTCATTTGATACTTTAGGGAAGGTTAATGCAGGTTGGTTTGCTGGTATTATTACTAGAGCCATTTCCAAAACCTCAAGAAATTTTGTTCGAAAGAGTTGAGCGTTACAAATTTAAAAAAACTGATTGTTTGGTAAAAATGTGATCTTTATATAGTCCAATATTTAACTGATCAGACGATTGGAATGTAGTCATACCTGTTGCTTAAAATCACCTCCGGCGGTTGAATTGCTATAAAAGAGCTAATTATCTCTTCGGTTTTTTATTTAAATTTTCTTTCTTTCTGTGTCCACCGTCAAGCCAACCAAAAATGCCTCTGATAGTTCAACCTTATTCACCCAACTTGATTGTTCAAGGCCTGGCAGGTCTTGCTGATAATGAAGTAATTTTACAGCTGCCTCACACATTGTATTCCAAATATTTTGACACTGGAGTCCGCGGAATACACGAAGGTGCTACAGTACATTTTTTGCAAATTCATAATCTAAAATTTGCAGAAGCTGATTGTCAAAAGTTACAAGATTTTTTCAGCCAATGGGTTCCGAAGCTAGAATCACTCCTACCAGAATCAAATATAATTGTAGCTGTGGAGTTCAGTGATTTTGACGACGGTGTAACTCCGAATACATTCTTGGTGCAGAAAGAAACTACACCTCACGTGGAGGACACAGATGCCTTTGTCAATGCAATAATGAGTGATTTTGTGCAGCTCAAAGAAGAAACCTTAGTTGTTGTGAATTTGGACTATAACTTTGATGTGTCTGCCCCAAATTTTGTGATCTAACTGGAAGACCCAAAGTTTAGGGAAGATATTGGATAGAGAATTTATAATGATGCACTTTGATTAAGATCTGAGTAGACTTCAATAAATGATCACAAAAGACATCTTTATTGACCATGTCCTTCAATTTATAACGACCCCGCTTTAGCAGAAGTAGTTTTCAACAGAACTTGACATTTATTGAAACATGTTGTTAGCTTTCAGTTATGGTAGACATTCTTCAGTTTTTTAGCTATAGCTATCTGAAAAATGACCTGACCTGATTAGAAGTACCAGTTAAGATTAAGGTTGATGAAACTGAGGTGATGAGTTACCGATTTTTTTATACTTCCAGTGGTTCTGAAAGAGTCAACCACAAGACAATTGACAATCACTAAATTTTCTATAATCTGTGGTAAGCTCACATGGTTACCCAACAGAAGTCGGGATGAATGCCTCTTGCTGTAGGATTAGTAATATTTGTGAAATTGATAGGAGTCATTTTGAACCTTCCAGTATTTAATTCTTCTGCACCTAT
Organism: Trissonchulus latispiculum; assembly: GCA_030248195.1. NCBI lineage: Eukaryota > Metazoa > Nematoda > Enoplea > Enoplida > Ironidae > Trissonchulus > Trissonchulus latispiculum. Next base: position 59,319 of record JASAND010016718.1, read on the forward strand.
TTAGATTTGGTTTGCAGACGTGATTGAACGATTATGGATGAAAGACAGAATTTACGCAATTTCTTACAATTTCAGAGAACTTGTTTAATAGGTCTCCAGTAAGTATAAAATCATTAGTCTTGGAGCCAACTCTCGTCATTTAAGTAGCTCACTAGAGATGGAGCATGATTATACTAAACCTTGCGTAAGGTTTGTCGACGGAAATTTAGAAGTCTACGGTATAAACACAGATAAATCTTATCATGTTAAGGATGGTAACGAGTATAAGATCGCTCTTTTACTAAATCAAGAGCAGTACCAAAATTTTATTGCAATTGGACAACGTTTGATGAACCCCCTAAGTGCAGATACTAGATATTTTCACAGAATTTGTTGCCCAACTACAAAACTTCACCATTTCTCTTCCGGTGAGCTACGTGGAAAATTTGCCCTTGTGAAACAGTATGGCTATGGAAATCTCCATAGTTTCATTCGACAGCACAAATATCTACCGGAAACTAAAGTCCAGGTGGTTGGTAAGCAAATTTTAGAAACACTGGTGACAGCTCATGAAAATGGAATCGTTTTACGTGACATTAAAGCTCTTAACTGGTACTTTGCGGAGCCATCACAAAACTGTGTTGTGCTCTCTAATTTGGAATTGGTCAAAGTACTATCTACCTCCGATAATGACGCACTAACTGATCGTCAAGGGTGCCCCGCTTACGTGAGTCCTGAATTACTTACTTTGGTCTCGAACTATGCTGGGAAACCAGCTGATATGTGGAGCTTTGGAGTATTGTTGTATGTTATGGCGTATGGCAAGTATCCATTTTATCATTCGACTCCTTGTGGCTTATTCATAAGAATCAGACAAGGAGTCTTCTCTTTCCCATCTAATCCTAATACTTCAGGCTTGTTGAAACAAGTTATTCGAAGCCTGTTACAAATGGATCCTTCCCGGAGGCCCACGGGATCACAACTTCTGAAGCATCCATGGTTTCAACTTACATTTTGGGAGGAATAACATTTTACTAAAAACAATTTGTAGATGCTATACTAAGAATAAACACGCTTTCTACTCTAAGAATTGTTCATTTTGACAAAAGTAATTGTTTCATACAATCTTCGAAATTCATCTTTATCTATTAGGAACTTTCCAATACCAACGTCGAAACCATTTTCTACCCAACAGCTTTCTTGAGATGAGGAAACCATAAAGAACAGCGATTTTTGGATCGAATTATATTCTTCCATTACGGTGTCACAGGTTAGATTTGTTGGGGGTAGCAGTGTAGATACTTTAGGTGAACTAATATGGAATATATCACGATGACCCATTTCTACAGCATTGTACTGCGGAAATCCAACTCTCACTATGATGTGATTTTTAGGCATAAACACTTGCAGCTTGGGTAACCAAAGATCGAAAAATGTTATAATTTTTTCTTCATCAATTGAGTGAAATCCACGGCGAAATATTTCTAAAGAATATAAGAAATATGAACCACGTCGACATAATATTGTTGTTCGAAAGAATGAAGAATAAATACCAGCTCCTTCAAGTACTACCAACTTTAGTGGATTTTCAGAAGGCAATACGGGATCATTGAGAGCAGGAGTGTCTGCTCCAATCCAAACAACTGGCATTCTGATGCTAAAATTATACTGCGTATGCTTTTATACTTGCGAACTTAAATTTGGGACTATGAGTGGATGATATGATTTATATCGATGACTTAAATGCTTAAGTTTTACCACAATTAAAACATGCAAGGCTTTATTGAAAAGATAACTAGCACACTAAATCACTAAAACAGCAAAAATAATTTTCTGCAAAAGTACATTGTCAGCGGAACGTTCTCTATTTCTTTGCTTTCTTCTGTGGCATGTTGGGAGGTTTCACTTGTCTCTTCATCGAACTAGGTTGACTTTTGTCAAGTTCACCCCGCACTTGCATCAGGATTTCCCCAGCCATATTCTCACCCATCCATTGATCACGATCTGTGATGCGGTCATCATCAACATCCAACCCGTTTCCCCAGTACAGATCAAACGGTGTGCAAAATACAATAATGGCATCAGCCGTCTCAATAAGAACCTTCTTCAAAATAGAATTCTGACTGAATTTCGCAAGCATAGCTTCTTTCGCTAAACTTTTCTCAGCTTCCTGCCACTCTTCATCTTCAGCCATATCTAAATGTTCTGTTAATTTGCAGCATTCTCTCGGAGAATAAGTATGTTGAATCTTTTTCATTAATTCATTATCTCCCGCTCTCTCTGCTTTCTTGGCTTCGATGAATTGTTGTACACTCTTCCAACGAAAGCCTTCAATCCTGAACGGGGAAATTCGGAAATTGCTCAGCACACTATAACCGTTGTGAAATATAACATAATTTTGTCCTGAAGAATCTTCTTTACAGAACTCATGCGGAGAAACGAGTAGAGATGACATGCTCCTTAAATGAATCTAATTTACAAAAGCGTTTCCTTTTATACCATTCGAAAAATTCCAATCATGCTTTACTCAAATATTTGCTTAAATCAGAAAACATTCTTCACATTCCTAGCATTCCAGATATTAGTATATAAATCTCCTACTTGGTCGTTTTGTGTGAAAATGCTTTTAGTAAGTGGAAACGACACACTGACTCTTTATGAACTAGAAGGTCCTGCTTTAGGATACCTATGTCGCTACTTAATATTACCAACAGATATCTACATTGATGTAAGACAATTTTTGGATGATGGTTCAAGTCTCATAATTCCTTTGCTTCTGGAATTAGTGCAAACCTTTGCCAGTAGACTCAAACTACAATTTTGTGTCAAAGTGAGATTTGTCAAAGCAGTGGATGAAAGTGAATCCATTGAAGTATATTTCAATAGCAAACAGCAGCGATTGTTAAGAATTGATGCAGATGCAATTGGTCAGAGTTTGGCTATTTCTTCTGCAGAAATTGATCGCAAAGTTGAAGAATTTTTGCGACTCGGTTCAGGTTGGGTCATAGATTTAGTTCTGAATGGTGACATTCATGCTGCTAAATATGAACCGTTAGTTGCATCGTCTCATTTCCCTTTACCAGCAAGTATAGCTGCCAAAAAAGCAGTTATTAATCCCAAAAATGACGATGACTATTGCTTTGTTTGGTGTGTACTAGCACACTTGTATCCCATGACAAATCATCCCGAGCGTGTTAGTCATTATCTGAAGTACTTTCCCACTCTCGATCTAAAGGAAATTAATTTTCCTATTATTATTGATCAAATCCCAACATTTGAAACTTCCAACAACATCAGCATTAATGTATTTGGAGTCAAAGATCATATTTTCCCCCTGTATATCTCTGACAAATCTTATAATAACCATGTCAATTTATTGATGCTTACCAACTCTGACACTGGAGCTGTTCATTACTGCTTAATTAAAGATTTGAATCGTTTGTTAAGTCAACAAACTAAAAATCAGCACAGAAAGTACTTTTGTCATAAATGTCTGGGACACTTCTCATCGCAGGAAAAGTTGTCGAAGCATACTGCAGTATGCTCCAACAGGTTGCAGAGAATCATTCTACCTGAGGAAGGATCTGTGCTGCAATTTACAAATTGGAATAAAACGTTGAAGCTTCCATTGGTTATATATGCCGACTTCGAATGCATTCTAGAACCTATTCATTCGTGCTCTCCATCTCCAAATACTTCGTATACTTGTGAATATCAACGACATACACCATGCGGTTATAGTATCTTACCAGTACTCCATTGCTGCTCCAGAAAGATGCAGACAACTGGCGAACAAACGACAAAATGTGGAAAGGATGTAGTAGTTCAATTTCTGAACAAGCTCCTTGATATAGGAGAATGGTACCAGAAAATGCTCGATGAAAGATTTAAGGCAATTTCAATGACATCTGATGATTGGAAATTGTTTCATGAACAAACCCATTGTCATATTTGCACGCGTCCATTTAAGCTATGTGAACAGTGTAACCAGCAGCAATTTTTGATGGCTCGATGCATGCAATGTCAAAACGAAAAAGTTAGAGATCATTGTCATATTTGTGGGTTATTTAGAGGAGCAGCACACTCTATATGCAACCTACAGTACAGTCTTGGAAGAAATGTAGTAGTAGTATTTCATAATCTTCGACGTTATGATGGACATCTCATAATGCAGAAAATTGGTGAAGAAGCAAATCGGAGAAATCTTCAGATAGAATGTATTCCTAAAGGACTCGAAGACTACATATCATTTACCATTCGACTTCAACACGCATGCCCTGTCTCGCTCCCAGGTGGGACAACAAAGGATACACCCTGTACTTGGAGGATAAAGTTTGTTGATTCTTATCAATTCTTAAGCGCGTCCCTTGCCAAACTTGTTACTAACCTTTCCACTCAAGGATCCAACAGTTTTGTCAATCTGAAATCGAAATTTCCTAATGATGAAGACAGCAATCTGTTACTTCGCAAAGGAATTTACTGCTATGAATACATGGACAGCTATGATAAATTCAAAGAAAACAATTTACCCTCTAAGGAGAAATTTTTCAGCTTAATTAGTTCTAGTGGAATCAGTGATATGGACTATGAACACGCACGTGTAGTCTGGAAGCATTTTGACTGCAAAACTCTTGAAGACTACCACAATCTATACCTTACAACCGATGTTTTATTGCTTGCTGATGTGTTTGAGAATTTCAGAAAGTTTGCATTAAACAACTTGGATCCAGCTCATTATTTAACTCTACCATCTTTTAGTTGGGATGCTTGCATAAAGTACACCAATGTTCAATTAGATTTGATCACTGAACCTGACATGTACATATTCTTTGAAACTGGAATAAGAGGTGGTGTCTCTACTATATCTCACAGATACGCTAGAGCAAACAATCCTTACTTAACGAACTGCAATCCCGACGAAATAACTACTTATATTATTTACCTGGATGCTAACAACCTGTATGGTCATGCAATGAGTTGTTTTCTTCCGGTAGGGAATTTTGAATGGTTGCCAATGGAAGCAATTACACGTCTTGACATTAAGTCAATCTCAGAAACATCTGATACTGGTTATATTTTTGAAGTAGACCTGACTTATCCACAGCATTTGCATGCCAGTCACAATTCTTATCCACTCGCCCAAGAACACTTGATTATATCGAGAGAGATGTGTTCGCCATTTTGACGAGCTCTCGCTGATAGTCTTAAGCTATCTCCAAACGAGGCTAAGAAGCTTGTGCCAAACTTGAAGGACAAGAAAAATTATATTGTTCATTATCGGAATTTACATTTGTATCTAAGTTTAGGGCTGAAAGTTTCAAAGATCCATCGATGCCTGAAATTTAGTCAAGAACCTTGGATGAGTTCATACATACAATTTAATACGAAGATGAGAAAGGCTGCAACGAATGACTTCGAAAATGATCTCTATAAGCTGCTTAATAATGCCGTATTTGGTAAGACTTTACTTTTTTGCACAGCATATGTAAAATAACTGATTAGATGCCTTAGCTATGTCTATTGTTCTTACAAAACGTTTAGTACAAATGTGCAATATTTTAGGTAAATCAATGGAATCAGTGCGTAATTATGTTGATGTCAAGTTAGTGACCAAACAATCTCGGCACAGAAAATTGATTGCTATTATGACTGCAGTGTTGTATTTAACAAAGATCTGATTGCTGTGAAAATGAAGAGAGAAGAAGTTTACCTGAATAAGCCGATTTATGTTGGGTTCACTGTGCTTGATCTATCCAAACACTTAATGTATAATTTCCATTACAACTTTATGGTTAAGTCTTATGGAAATAATCAGCAGTTGCTGTTTACGGATACCGACAGTCTGATGTACCTAGTTTATACAGATGATATTTACAAGGATATGCTGGTGAACCAGGACCTTTACGACACTAGTGATTACGATGAACACCATTTCCTTCATTCCACAGTAAATAAGAAGAAGATGGGTGTGATGAAGGATGAAACTGCAGGCTTACCAATCTTAGAATTTGTTGGTTTAAGATCTAAGATGTATTCCATACTTCTAGACAACAACACGGAAAAGAAACGAGCAAAAGGCATTTCAAAGAATACTGTTCAGAAGCAGCTCCGGCATTTTGATTATTTGAAAACTTTAAAAGAGGGAAGTATTTCACGACATAAAATGAACTTTATTAGAAGCTCCTTGCATGTAATATCATCAGTAGAAAAACAAGGTTGGATTATCAGCATTTGATGACAAACGGTTTATACTAGAAGATGGCATTCACACCCGTGCTTGTGGATATTCTGAAGATATGTAGATGCGTGGGCTATCTTTTTCATATATAATAACAGTTGTAACTGGCAAGTTCAGTCATGGCAAATTTAGAGGTTGTGTTGTTGACAGAACTTGCCAAGCTACCAATTCAAGGCACATCAAATTCAGCAGGATTCGATCTTTTTAGTGCAAGATCATGTGTAGTGCCAGCAAATCTTGGTCGCGTTTTGGTACTAACTGACATTACAATTAAGCTCCGGATCATTATTATGGTCGCATTGCTCCTAGATCAGGCCTTGCTTTGAAACATGGTATACATGTTATGGGCGGAGTTATTGATGCTGATTATCGAGGAAATGTTGGTGTGCTGTTGGTGAACTTCAGTAGCACAGATTTTCTTATAAATGTTGGTGATAGAAATGCTCAGCTAGTTTGCGAGCGTTACTGCACTCCTAATGTGGTTGAAGTTGTAACTTTGGATGCTACTCAGCGTGGAGACAAAGGATTTGGGTCAACTGACAGCAAAAGATTTGAATCTACAAGCAATAAAGCTGAAAATACATCTGTTGACTCTTTAATGGATGACGCTTTCATGAAAGAAACAGTCTGGTTTAATTAAATGTTGTTTTAGTTGAATAAAGTGGTGTTGGGTAAGGTGTCTAAGTTTATAATAAAACACTATAAGTATTGCTAACTAAATGCCTTTAGCTATTATTCAGCCATCATGTAGGGTAGTTAAGGGATTGACTAACCTGGAGTACAACACTATTCTACTCTTAGAACCATTTTCCTTATTTTCACGGTCCTTTCATACCGTTTTTACTGAAGTGAGGGATGGAAAATACTTCATAGTTCTTAAAATTAGAAATCTTATGTATAGAAATTCAAAGAAGACTCAATTAGTTTTGGATTATTGGTGCCCGCTTTTGGAAGCACTTATTCCAGCAGTTATAGAAAGGGTTGAATTTACTGAGTATAACAGTAGATGTGTCATTCCGCCAAGCTTTGAAATAGAAAATTCATACTGTGTGAAACCAAACACTAGTAGTGATTATTGTGATCTCATCATGGAAGAATTTTATAGCTTTGTCGCGGAAGAAATGAATATCATAAGCATGCATGAATCGTTTGATCAAGTACAAATTTAGATCACTTTGATGTTAGTAGACATTATATAAGGATACAACATTATACCATTCTTTCATTCTACCATAGAGTGTGTAATCGACAATTTGGTGTTGTTTTGCAACGAAATGAAAGCAGAACCTGTAGTAGACTATCTCGTCGAAAATCGTCTGCTTCCTTTTCAAACAGTGGATGATATCAAATTCAAATCATCGCATGATGCAAATTTTGAACTTTTGTCTAGAATTCAACGAGCTGGACCGTATGCTGCTGCTTTATTTCGTGAAGCTCTTTTCAAATCTGGACAGTATGATCTTTTGAAATTATTGCCTAAGTCCGATCTTGCTTTAACAAGAGAGTTTACTTGGAAGATTTATACGAGGCTGGAGAAATTAGATCAACAGAGTAGTGATCCTTTCCCAACAATGCGTGCCGCTGTTGATGATGCTGCCATGGTACTGAGCTCGAAGGATTGCGATTGTAGAAATGTGAAATTTACACAATTTTTAGGAAATGTTCCTGCAAAACATTGGCAGATACCCGAATGGTTAATTGCTCCTGAAAATGATTTGAATTGTATACGTTAACATTTTAACATTGTATCAAGTGTTATTTTTGACAATAAATGATTTGCTTTTGGAATTTTCTTATTAGAAACCCTAAATTGATAGAACAAGTCAAGCTAGGGAATGTAGACCTTGACCTAAATAGAACTGTATTCCATTTGATGAATGTATGGTATTTGAGGAATGTATGGCATTTGAGGAATATAATATAACTGCATTCCTCAAGTGGTCGTGGAGTTGAGAAGTGTAGTTATCATTAAGGAATTTCAAGAATGTATAGCGGTGGTTCAGACAATTTCGGAATGTAGTGGAACTGCATTCCATATGTGAGGAATGTAGTAGGGTTGTATTCCTCAGGGCTGTATTCGAGGAATGTATGGCATTTGAGGAATGTATGGCATTTGAGGAATTTATGGCATTTGAGGAATGTAGTATAGCTTCATTCCTCAAGTGGCCGAGAGTCGCCATATGCCTACTACTTGTGTAGAAGGTCGGCAACTCTTCCACGGATGCAGTCATCATTTGAGGCGACGCTCCTGGCTCTAGGGCTGAGAATCCGGGGATGAGCACCGGCACCCCATGTCCCGTGGCAGGACGGAGATCCCTCCTGGGGTAAACCTTTTCCTAAACCTTTATTTTATTGTCTGTACTGAAGTAGGGTGGAGATATTCTGCAAGGCTCACCTTTACCTTTTTACTTTCAAGCAAACATGTCAACAAACTTTTAAGTATAATAAATTGTTCCTAAAATTTTGTTTTCTTCCAGCAATTGCTTTTCCAGAATACTAGTTCTACTAGAATAATAACATTAATTGTCGCTCAGATTTCTTATCACAAATTAGATGCAACTTAGACAAATCGTTCTTGTTGGGATGGTAACATGCATAGATATGACTAGTGATGAAAATTTAAATGTGATGTACCGTGTGCAAACTGTAGTTGACAACTACAGCAAAAACGAATAATAAAAATGTTGCATGTGCAGAGTAGGCTTATATTGTTAGGAAGATCTTGCATGTGTTTCAACAAATATTCTTGCATTAAATTTAAAGCTGTAAGTTTATACTTTATGGAAGGAAAGGTTATCCATAATTTATTCTATTGAAGTTACAAATATATAAAGTTGTGTTTATTTTCTTCATTATGGGATTACTTTGTGGAATCCCAGTTCCTATTGGAAGAATCCCAGTTCGCTGTTTACATTTGTGTATGTTCAGCCACATATTTCTCTGCTTTCACAAATTAATTTATTACGTCCGGAGGCAATTTTTCACTAATGAACATAGTAAGGTTGATTTAAAGTTTATGTGCATACTCATTATTAATCAACAGTTTAAACCCAAAAATGTGGAAGTTATGTTCATTAGGAAGTCTGTTTCAAAGAACCGTCTGTTTTACACTGTAGCCCTTGTTTTTTATTAAACGTAAAGTACAAAATTAATAAATTAAGTAATCACCGGTAAAACCCCAAAAATTCCACCTGTGTCTCAGATAGTAGGTCAAAACAATTTGAATGTGTCATACTCATAGCCTAAAGATAAATTACGATGCAGTATAGTTGTAGTAAAATTGAACCCCGTTTTTGCAAAACAGGTTAGTTTAACTTCACGAAATACATGAAATATATTTCAAATTTAACCTTTTCTTTTGATCTATAGCTATGAAAGAGAGCACGACAGTAGTGGAAGTGAACTGTTTTTCAAATTGCTCATTTTTTTGGCTTTCCTGTTTTTGGGGAAGACTCCTGGGACAAGACAAGACTTTCAGTGTAGACTTCTTTGGTTTGCCCTTATTGCGGCACTTAGTATCTAGAAACTGGGCAACATTCAAAGCTGCTTGAAAATATTTTAGGATTGCACTTGTTGCTTGCAGCTGCTGTTTGGTAAGCCACAGCCACGATCATCTCTATTTATCCGTATTTTACATGATGATGATGATGATAAACAAACAGACTTAACCACAACAATTTTAATTAGAGGAGCTAGTACTGAGCAATTTAGAAAGAACAAAAAATGTAAAGAATATAAATATTTTCTCCAAAGTAACCACAAGACTGTAGCATAGAAAGAGTAAGACACTCAGCACTTACTTGTATTTAGCTTGCAATGTGCTCCAAACATTAAAGTCCAAATCTCGGGGGCTTCTCAGCTTGTAAATACGGTACGCTGGCATTTTGCAAAAATGGGAGTTTTCGGCAAATTAAATACCATACCTTGAGCTAGGAAAGTCGTACGGTACGTACAACAATGAATTTCTATATCATTATGTTGACAATATCATCACAAGGTCTTTTTGAGGATATTAAATGTGCATTGTATTGGCAATCTCTCATAGATTAGTCAAGAAAGCATTCTTTCCATGGAAATACATAGAAAGGATTTCATGAAATCTTCAAAATAGCTTACGCTGTTGTCGGCTTTGTTTGGAAGAGAGATTGTCTGACTCAATCTACACAATGCTTATGCCGCTAAAAAGAGTTTGTTCTTCACAACATTATGATGTAAAACCAATGGCTAAAACCAACGGCCACTGCAATCATCTTTCTGTGCATAGCACAGTCAGAGACGTTTTGATAAAACCTTTCCTGGCTATGTTGCAGCACAGATGGAGCCGAGCTGGATGTCCTCTTCTTGGAAAACCAGGCAGGAGCTCCAGAGACTAGTTCTCTCTGGGTAACAGCGCTCACAGCGCCCATTGGCGCTCTCCTGTTCGGACTATGGCTACGGCCTTAGTGACTGCAGGCAGGCGTTTTTCATTATTTCTTTATGATTAATGCCTTGTATCCTTCGTGGATCCGCCTGTTGGCCAGCGTTTACTTCATTTTCTTGACGTAAAACCAATTGTTGTAAGACTTTCCTAACCTCAACTACAGTAATTAATTTTTGAAGAGCCTCATTTTTGAAATACTGTCAGCGTTGCAAGTTTACATGCCGAGAAATGCCACCCCGAGAGCTTCGGCGTTTATCTTTCTGCAAATTGTAAGCTTAATACACTGGGAAACGCTGAGTGTCTTACTCAGGTTTTGTTTTGCATTGTAAATTCTTTATAAATGGTCATCACTAAAGGGCAACTGAGAGATTTATTTAGATTTAGATGTATTTCAAAAATTCTCAAAATTCATGGTGCTGCTCATGATGTAGATTTGTAGACTTCCTTGCAATTCGGTGCAATTCCGAATTCTGTCCACCCCTCACATCTTTATCAATTCTGTATAAATCTAACCTCATTTTCACTTTATTCCTTTTGTTGCGTTTCCGATAGCTAAAAAGGTAAAATGAAGACAGTAACAGAAGTGCTTGACTCAAGAAACTGTGCAATGCAGTCCTGCCTTAGTGAACAGGAGAATTTCGAAAAGTGACGGTAGTTTGAATCACACGGAGACAACCCCTATCGAGTTTTTAAAGCAACTGAATAAGTTGAGTCTGCCATCTATTTAAGCAGACAAAGGTGGGACTTGGACAAACAAAGGACGATAGAGTTTCATAATTCTACCAGAAATTCGATCAAGTGATATCTGTGACTCTACATCCGTGCAGATTCCCCTCAGATCGGCAAAAACGGGTCGACACGCTCACAGGGAAGGAAAAAGGGCAGAAGGGGAAAATGGGCAGACCACTCAGTGATTTTTACCAAAAGTTTAACACTTCTAGCAAATTTTAGCGATTTTTTTAACAATTTCTTAAAAATTTTTTGAATCGTCATTTTTCGTTGAACTTTTTGTCGAAAATGTAATGCTTTTCCAATTTTGCTAAGTTAGGGTAGACTCCTTAAAACTTTGAAATTTGTTTGAGGTTGACCGTCGCCAGAGTCCGGGTAGATACCTGCCAGATTCGAAATCCGTGTTAATGTATGTACTGTACTGTAATGTACTGTAATGTTCTCCCCACCCAACAAGAAAGAAAAGAAGAAACAAAGCCCAGCGGCTTATGTCTGAGTAGGGGCAAACGGTTTCTTCTATTAAAAGATTAAACTGAATGACTCAGTCCATTTGAAATCAGCAGGGGTCAATTTGTTTCCAGTTATGCCAATAGTACAGTTTAAATCTGATGCACCGGACATAAATAAAGAGGGGGTGAGTGTTAAACACATGTCTTTGTATGAATTAAAGTTAAAATTATTAAGAATATAATTAATTGCCAAAAACTGGTGGTACAATAACTTGTTGCAAAGTAGCATTTTAGCTTTCCAGTTTATTAAAAAATGTAAGTTTATATTAATGCAACAACCAATGTTTCTAATAGTGAGACCATGAAAACAATAATGTTTTAAGTCGTAAAACTTGTTTATTGTTCTTTTAAACTTGTTTAAGAAAATTATTTGAATTCAGCTCAGTTATCTTTAAAAATGGATTAATAATTCATATCGTCACAATCTAAATAACTGTTCACTCAGTCGGCTGAAATATAATTAGATTCCTAATTATTTCAGGAAATTTCAAAATATAAGTGAAATCTATTCAAAAATCTGATTTAAAACAAATGCATGAAATTTTATCTCACTAACCCTCACCCCTCTTTATTTCTGTCCAGTAGTATATCTGTACTGTACTGTACTATTGGTAAAACTGGAAAGAAATTGATCACGGCTGAGTTCTAACGGACTGAAGTTAATCGTTTAAGTAGAAAACACGCTTGCCCCTAGTGCCACACTAAGATCGACATAAGCCAGCCCAGCCTATGACTTTAAACGCATTACATAGCAGCAGATTTCTGTAGCCGAAAACCAAGGCAATGATTGGTTTTGAATAACACTCAATATTGTACTGGATGTGCAGCTCTAAACATAAATTTAGCTTAAAATTTAAATCCATAAGATTTAAAGTTTCCTTCAAACTTCCTAATAGTGAATATTATGTGATTTCAAAGCAAGAACTTTCATTTTTATATTCTGCTTTAGCCCCAACATTTCGTTCGAATTTTTAGTTATATTTCAATAAAATTATTCGAGTATTTAATTAAACTTCTAATTGATTTGTTAGAACTTGACGTCTTCCTTCTTCAGAATACTGCGAATCTATTTCTCAAACTTAAAACTTTTACAGTGGTTTGAGTTTAAAGTGATATTCAGTACATCCCTTGGTCTTTCAAATGAAACTTTTTCATTTAAATTCAAACATAGCCTAATCAATTTTTTAACATTCTTCGAGCGTTGCACATTCTAAATACTATGTACTAGTACTATGTACTACTACTATGTAGTACTACTACTAGTACTACTACTAGTACTACTATGTACTAGAATCTAAGTACTAGTACTAATCTTCATATAGTTTAAAACCTTTTGGCTTGCTGCACCTTTCTGCTGCAATAACTTTAAATCATGAAATCATCTTTATCAATACTTTACTGCCTGTGAATATTCCAGGTGTTTAGTTTAGAGCATAAAGCCAAGTATATATTTGCAAGATTTCTCAGTTTGAAAACCTTTGAAATATTTCTGAATTGAAGACTTGTAGTACATTGTTACATTACATTACATCAAATTGTGTTGATTCATTTCCAATCTTTTATTTTTTATCTATAGCTATCTGTGGTTACTTTAATTATGGGAAATCATGATTCGTTTGTCAGCGGCTATTAATCCATTATACGGAGAGCCTCTATCTCCTGATGCACCACAACAGCAACAACAGGCAATTCTGCAGAAGTAACAACAAGGTCAACAGCCGCAACAACATAGTCGTGGCCACGAGCAACAACAGTTACTTACGGCGTCCCAGTAGCAACACATGCAGCAGCATCGGTAACAAGTTTGTTTCCTTCCTGCAAATTCACCTTTGTATGTGGAAGTTGTCAGTGGTCAAAATCCACCAACCTCTAAGAGTAGAGTAGAGTAAGCAACTACAAATATTTTTATCGTGACATTCTTGGACACATTAAAACCAGTCTCGGAGACATGATGACTTTAAACTTTACAATTCCAGTTTTGATTCAGCTCTTGATTATTTCCTTTTATGTTTATCTTACTGCGTTATCTTATATTGAACTTACAGAACAGCTAGATAGATACCGGACTTATGACATATAAACCTTTTTTCGTAAACTCGGTGCCAAGAATTGTTCGAATCTTCTTGGTCTTTCCTGCAAATCAAAACTGAATTCTTCAAACTAGAAATGAGTATTGTGCCGTTTACCTTGGTGTTATTGAATGATTACCACACAAATTTTTAGCTCATTCGGGCAAGTTTTGCACTTTGACGTCGTTCAGAGGGCAATCCGAAGTTCCAAAAGCACTCCCAGTTTAAATCCCAGCAATAAATAAATAGCTTTTGGATTAGTTTTCAACCCGCCGAGTAAAATCCTGCAGGATTAACTGTTTTAACTTCTATTTCTTTGTTTCTGGATAAAAAGCACTAAGATTGACTCGTTTAACCTACGAATTAATACAGGATTAAACGAGTTAAGTTTAATCTGTTTAATCCGTTTAATCCTGCAGAATAGAGGTTAAAACTGCTAATCCTGCTGTATTAAATTCGTTTAATCAGGCCATTTTAATCTTTAACGAAATCAAGAAAATCATCCGGATTGGATGAAAACATGCATACTCAACAATATCATAGACTTCGAAGAAGATATCCTTGGATGACTGAGAATCATTCAGAAACAGTATCCTTTAGGATATTAGAACCACGAAGTGCATTGGATTGAGGCAATAATCAAACTCCTTATCAAACCGCTGGACCAGGAGCTTATCCAAAGTAAGTATTTAAATTTAAGTTTTTCAGCAATTACATTCTGCATTCAAGGTTCCAATCGTAACTTTTAGCCGCAGATAATTTTAAAAATCTTTTATGGAGTACCATTTCAATTTCACAAATTAAATGTAATTTTAATCAAATACAGTATGTTGATGAATTAAATGAACAAATTTTAGATAATAAAACTGATATTTAAACTTTTATAATTTCATATTAATAAACTTTTAAATTTAGTGAAGGTATTACTTATGTAATCCAGTGCAAAAAAATATCTTGTATTTAAACGAACTTGATAATTTCATAAAGTGAAAATAAATATTTAGATACGTTTATTAAATTGTTTTTTAGGTGGAAACTCAATAAATGTAACAGATGTGCTCGAAAAATGATTATAGCCAGACGATCCCAACATAACTAAAAGGCTGCTTATTTTTTCTTAATTTAATTTACTTAACATAATGAAGCATTTGTCTTCATACTGCTGCTTTCATTGATATCATTAATTCTTTAATTTGTGCAATAAATCAGTGAACTTAGTAAAATGAGACTACTTAAAATAGATTTCAATTAAAAACATGACATTATCCAAACATTTAGGTTAAAACAGAGCTGATAAATAAAAGTTGCTGATGTTGCGGAAAGTCGCTGATGATTCTTCTCACTGAGTCCAATGGACCACTTGGATTTCTTAGATTTGATGCAAGCTTGCTTTCCTGCTTTCCGTTTTTCGCCAGCACCTTAGCCTTTTTTCTTCCACAGTCGCGTCGCGACCTCTTTTCCCACCAGCTTAGAATTATCACATTCTCATTCCACGTTGAGTTTGTGGTCAGCAGTCGCATCACCTCTGCCTGCGTTACCCTTCATATCCGCAGTATCGCTACCATTCCCATTACCATCTCTTTTGTCTTTTGAAATAATTTTGGTGTTTGATGCTTTACGGCCTGATAATTTCATATTTCAATTTTTGTACATTTGAAATAATAAACTTCGAAACCGAATGATGTATACGTAACACGATTCATTTTGCTTGGATTTAATAATTTCGTCTGTTAATGTCAGTGTTAATTAGCAGCAATAATTAGTATAATTACCAAGTTATTTTTAATCAAAACATTCATCTTTGCAAGGCAATCTACTCCAATAAATAATAATGAGACTGGAAAATTAAACGTGCTTCCTTCCGAGACAAATTAGCTTGGGTCGCATTTTATCACAAGTGACAAAATGGCATACGACACCCTTCACTAAGATCTAGGTTTTCCTGTTTCGGTCTAAATTTTGAAATTATAAAAAATCAAAAATTATAGCTATTGTGTCAGTAAATCTGTTTTAGTTTGCTGTCTTGCCTATTCTTGCCCATTCATGCCTAGCTATGTAATTGTTAATGGCCTGTCTTCAACGGTTTCTGGTTACAGATTACATAATGGCAACTTTTATTGAGACAAAATTTTGAAAATATCGTTTTTGCGAAGAAAGTGCTTACAAGATCTTTATTTCATGGAGACAAGCTGCAGCAGTTATTGATACTAGGTTAATCATGTATTTAAATTTATCTAAATCCTTGGATTAGCTATCATGAGGGTCTCCCTTGGATTTTAGAGCATACCGATGCAACACAAACTGTCCCCAGAAATCAAGCGTTTGAGCCATTGATAGCAATGATGCTCCGAAGCAAAGTCCTAAAATTCACCCCAATGTCGGCGATGAATATCTCCCAGTCATATGCTCTATATTCCTTATACACAGCTATTTCTTGTGCCACCAGTGCGCCTACGTAGATTTCATTTGTATTCCTGGCAGGAACTGTATCAACTGAAATGGAAAACTGAGTCGAATCGCAAGGACTATGACACCCTTTGATGCAGTCATCATAGCAGACCGACTTATTATTTTTCCTAATGTTGAGGGATAAACTGCATCTCTCCATCAAATCAATGTCGAATTTAAACATAGAACAATTCTGTGCAGCTTGAAGACATTCGTCTTCACACTGCATGTAGCATTGTGATGATGTAAAATATGGGGGAGCTAGGGATTTTAACCGCTGAGCTCAAGCCCCAGTTTTACAAGTGGAACCGTGCGCAAGACGCTGACCTGCGACTGCGGGTGGAGATATTTAGTCCAGGCGGCTCTCTACCACCGACTTGCCTCGCCAAGGGGGAACGGGATAATTTTTGGGGGACGCCAACGGGGCGCCTAGCAAAATTCGGGGACACACACACGCACAAAAAGGGCTCAGTTATAATACAGCTCCGGGCTACTCCCAGAGCTCTACTTAGCTAAATAAAGAGATCAAGACCTAGTAAAAATTAATAATAAAAGGTTATTAAACAAGACAACTGGCAGTTTAATGGGTCAATATGGGACAAGGTTACAACAGGAGAGTCCGTCCGGCGGTATCCGGACAAGACAGACAAGGTACAGCGGACTTCCCGCACAATAACAGAAATAGGGGGCAAGAAAGGGAACAGAGACCAAGGGAAGGGGGACCAGCAACAAATAGGGCGCAGCAACAAATACAATAAAATAGGGGGAGGGGAAGTTAGCTAAAGGAAGTTAGACCCAAGGAAGGGAAACGGGGGCAACCCCGCTAGTAGGTGGAAAGAGGGAAAGGGGGGTGGTTAGGAGTTAACTTTGAAAGAGTAAGCAAAAAGGAAGGGGGGTTAGATCAGGAAAACAATTAGAAAAGGAATTAGAAAAGGGGTTTTTAAAGGAAAAAATCAAAGACTGGAACTTACTCTTTAGGTGTAGAAAAATGGGGGTGGGGCCCCGATCTCAAAATGAACCGACCGCTCTGTAACTATGAAAACTCCCAACTGACTAAAAGGTGATGTAATCATTCAAGGAGAATTTTGATATGCGTTGGGAACGGGAGGGTCTATCTTCGCTAAGCCAACACAAAAGGGAAAATATGTGCAATGTTAAGTTTACGCTCAAAAATAGGTGGTTTTAAATAATTTTCAAGAAGTGAGCATAAAGTTAGCACTGCACAATATTTAGGGGAGGGGTTTACACACAAAATAATACATAATTATCGGGCTTCCCAACAATTATAAAATTACAATATTCACGGGGAATTTGGGGGATTTTGGGGGAGTTTTAGGAAAAATAGCGAAAGTGGGAAATAGGAAAGGACTTGGAAGGGGGGTGATAACGGGGACGTTATTACCCACATTACAATGATGCATCAACTCCAGGATTGCATGGATGGTTTGCCGTGTTGAGTAAAATTCTTCTGCTCCCAGTAACTCTTATGAAGTAATCAGACTTCTCGTTCATGCACAATGAATGGAAATGCCAAAGATCGCTCCAACCACTAGTTAATAGCAGTTTGGACTGTAGTGAACACACAAATGGTTCGTTTCTGTTTCAACTATCTTGAAGTCGACCGATGTTTGATCTCTTATTTCTGAGCTGTTTGGTTCAACCTTATAACAAATTACGTATTGATACCAGGCCACCTTATAATAAAGATTATCATTAAGTACATGGATAGGTGAACATGAAACTAGTAAATTAAGAAGGGAGGCAGCATCATTTAGATTAAGCTTGCTCAATCTTCCGTAGACTGACTCAGATACAGATTCGTAATTAAGGCTAAGCTTGTCACTGTTGTAGGACGTTTTCAGGTTAATGGTATATGCAGTTCGGTCCATAAACTCCTGTTCTAATTTCGTAAAATTTAAATCATTCAGCCGAGACTTGTTGAGGGGGCACATCAGAACTATGCTGATTTCAGGCAGTGATTGCAAAGAGTTCAAGTTGAAAGACATTGCTGTCGGTTCGTCACAAAAGAACTTCACATTTCTTACGAATTGATAAGTCAGAAATACAAAGGTTCCAGCAATCAGTACCGCCCAGGTGATTCTTGCTGCTTTGTTGTTGTAACTGGCTAGAGAAGAAAAACCATGAATTGAAGTCTTTTGACAGAATAAGGAAAAGGCGGAGCCTCTCTTAGATCAGGTACCGCTGTGCAAACCAAAAGGTACCGATGTGCAAACCTTAGTACCGCTGTGCAAACCCTAAGTAGCGCTGTGCAAACCCTAAGTACCGCTGTGCAAACCCTAAGTACCGCTGTGCAAACCAACAGGTACCGATGTGCAAACCTTAGTACCGCTGTGCAAACCATTAGTACCGCTGTGCAAACCATGATTACGTCCTTTTTCAAACTTATTACAGAAATGACAACTTTCATTTTTCAAATGACACACACCTGTTAATCATAAAATATTGTTACAATAATTATAAATAATAAATAATTTATAATTTACAACAAATAATAAATCATTTGTTGTAATCATGCGTTGCTAAAAAACTGAGTTTAAAAGTGGCTGCGGTACGCAAGGTTTGCACAGCGGTACTTAGGGTTTGTACAGCGGTACGGTTTGCACAGCGGGAAAATACCATAATACCCTCTCTTATCCATTTCTGCTTTAGGTGGAATGCAGTACAACTTTTTAATTTCCTAATGATAAAGTAATCTCCAAACAGTAAAACTGTATTTGCATTTTTTCTGGTTTCCACAAGGCTAGCACTTACCAAAATTAATGACTAAATTATAGAAGATGAGACAACAGAATCAGAAGGCATTAAATTATACCGAAATTTATATTAGATATGGATATAAGATATTTATAATAATATTAATAATAATAATAATAATAATAATAATAATAATGACATTTATATAAGATTTCATTTACTTAATTTGATTAAATGGACAGAGATTTTACCAAACAAACTAAGCATGCCAGGAAAACAACAGTAGTGGTTTTGCAATCCAAGCAGTTTCCAATAAGACAGAATAACCACTCAAGCGGTGTGTTTTTTAAAAATCGTGATTTTAATTAATTTTGGTAATTTTTGGCTGAAATTTGCGTTAATTTCTAGTGTAACCGGCCTTTCCTTACACTCCCTTATCTTTTGGCAGTGATTCTGCTAGTGCTTGTACCGAACCTCCAATTTTTGAGAGGTAAGAACACTTGTATCTGTGTATTTGTTTAAAGTCAAACTTTTTCCTATCTAAAACTGTTTACACAAAACACAACAAATGGATAGCACTAAGCGCATAGTAATTGCAACATTACAACATTACTATAGCAACATGCAACATTACTATAGCTTCCAGTAAATGTAAGATTGTAAGATTGGTACCAATTTATTTGGACAGTGATGCTTCTATCAAAATATTTTGGGTGCACACTTATAGCGAGATTCCATGGTATGAAGATGCTGTAATGCCAGGTAAATTTCCGTGCTGTATTACAGCACAAGGCTTGCAGTAGTCCGCTCGTTATCATTGGCTTTAGAAAGCTTTAGTGCAGGAGACTCTAAGGGACAACTTCAGTTTAGTCGCCAAGTTCTGTTACTTCTGAAAATGTGCTCAAAAATATGGAATTGAGCTAATTTGGTTTTTATGTGTCTGATCCGCGGCATCTCGCTGTAAGTGTGTACACAAACTGTTTTGATAGCTGCTTCAGGTCGACCCAATTAAGGATGTAGTTTATAGGGGAGTGTTGGTAGAAGAAAATTGCGATAAATCCTCGTTTCAGTACAACTACCAGTTGCACACAGTAAAGCTAATCATGGGAATTGTTCGTAATTCGGAGGAAAATCTGCAAATTCCCCGCAGCAGAGACATGTGAAAGAGACTCTATTTTTATTAAATTTTGTGCTCTTTCGAGATTTCAGTTTGTTCAATTTTAAACAATATATTCAATTTTGTATTTACACATCACCACACACTATTAAAATTTAAAGATGCTTCCAGTATCATTTCCTGTTGTGAAAAAGCACATTACTAGATGACTGTACTGTGGAAAGTTAATAGAAAATGCATTAACAATTACGGCAGGCATAATTAAACAGCTGCAATGGTAAAGAGTCCTATAATGCATGGGCTTACTAACCACCTTGACATCGAATTGCACATCAGCAAGGAATAGTCTCAAGCAGTCAAGTTTCGACTATCTTCGAGAAATCAATTAGTGAAAGCTTCGTATTCAATGTTTCATCAGGTTCTGAAAAGTCACTCAAACCATCATTCAGTTTCTGGTTTAGACAGGGTGAGCTGGAGTCCGTTCATCATTGAAATTGGAAATACACAACTAGTTTATATTTGACGGTAGATTCATTTAATGGAAGCCTGTTTCATGAGCAAGCCTTAAACTAAGGGCGTCAATTCAACGGTCTCACAAATGCCAATTATTTGAGACATGATCGTCTTCCAACTACTGTCCCGTAGGTTGTATTATAAAACGTAGTTTTCGCTTAAGCAAGACCAACTTTTTCGAGCGGTTGTGGGGCATTTAGTATGCATAGGGTTGCCATGTAGCCGAGGTGGTTTTCATAGAAATACTCCGGGACCAATTTTTAGTTGCCCCGATTGCTGTTTTCTGATCTGATAGAGGTATCGAATGATATAGCCAATGTCTTTCGACAAAATTTACTTCTGTCTGCAATAAATCTAAAAAATTGCACTTCTTCCAAAATCTGTTAATTTTTTCGAAATGCATAATTAATTTTATTATGTTCATTAAAAAAGAGAAAATATAACCTCCATTTTGATATAAAGATGGCCTTTTAACTCCAAGTAACAAATGAGTTATCTTGGTTCAACGTTGATGTTTCCAAAAGGAATCACCATCTTAATGAGTATATATTCATTTTAGAAAAGCTGTGAAATGTTCAAAATTCTATAACTGAGACCTTAAATGTTTGCGTATTGACCGAAGCTCATATTCTAATATGTGACAATAGATAGAATTGTTGTGTATTAGTGTATCAAGATAAATAAAAACACTAAGCAAAAGTTGGCAAAGTTTGCGAGTGTGTGTATGCCCGGTAACAAACCAATCGCTTACCCTAACCAACTGCGATAAGTCAGACATTATTTCAGTGCCACGTGTTTCTTTTAGTGAACATTTCAAATGCAGAACTCAACAAAAGAGAATCACCACAAGCGCCAGATGCTACCTTGTATATAACAAAAGAAATAAACCAAACAGGTTTCTAACAAGCAATACTTTATGCAAACAATTGAGGTTACGCCGAATGAACATTTTCTGAAATTGTAGACCTGCTGCGCAGCCTATTACGTTAATAGGTGAGTGTCTTCTGCTAAACTAACACTGAGAAAATTTGTGCAAAACATCGTCCAAATTACTTTTTAATTGATTTTCAATGGTTTCTAAAGTTGGAAGAAATAACTTACTGCAATAACCGTCTGGCTAACACGTTCCTATAATTGTCGCTGGCTGCTTTTGCTTCACACACTGTAAAGTTTGGTGTGCTAACGAAGGAATTAGTCGTTAGTCAAGAATGAAAATTTATAGACAAGAATTACCGGTTTTGAAGTTGCAACTTGCAAGAATCCATGTATAACACATGCGTAA
This sequence comes from Trissonchulus latispiculum, assembly GCA_030248195.1. Classification (NCBI taxonomy): domain Eukaryota; kingdom Metazoa; phylum Nematoda; class Enoplea; order Enoplida; family Ironidae; genus Trissonchulus; species Trissonchulus latispiculum. The sequence continues at coordinate 81,338 of JASAND010016718.1, forward strand.
TTTCAAACATTAGAAGTGGAAATCTTTCAAAAGAAAAGATCACACACAAATCATGCAACTTCTATCTTAAAACACTGTTCACACGTATTTATGCTAAAATGCATCTTTAGCGAGTGGACTCCACAGAAGAACCGTTTCTGAGCAACTTTAAACTACCTGCTGCGCTGAGGCGCAGCAGGAAAAACTGCTCTACAATACTGATAATAACAGTCAAAATATAGAAAATTAAAGAAAAAGCGAGAAAGGCGGATAAAAGAAGGAAAATTCTTTACTCGTAACAGACTGAGACGCGTCTAGGTTTTGAATTTGGTGTAGTCTCACACATGCTCAAGTCTCACTGAGGCGCAAACAGTATCACCCACGCCCATGAGCCCATGACTCGCTCAGGCACAAAATTCGACATGCCCTGAAATATTGTACAATGTTTCGAATTCTGCCTCGAACAAATTCTGTGACATACAAAATATATGCCTAAAACAGGAAGGAGTTTATTTCAACATTTATGAAAACACTTAAGCCCTGGACTGTTCCGAAAGAGCAGGCAAGTCAGAATCGTGCCTCACCTCACGTAATGATGAATCAAATGACAACTACTTACCAGAATCAAGACCGAATTTCACTGATGAAACTTTTCAACACTATTTATAAGTCTACGGTACTGCTTACAGTAGGTTTTCTTGCTATATGATAAGAGACTCTTAATGAATTTATACCAAAGGCCGCTCTCATTGGGATAATATTTTCTCCACAAAAAAATCATTTTGGCTGAAATATTTGCTGGCGTGCTCTATTACTGCCCACATTTGTTTCATCGGCGATCTATTTTGTATTCAACTATATTAAAACAATGTAACATAAAACCCAATTATTATGCACCACCACCATTAAGGAGAAAGCCTGTGTAACCAGATACAATTGTCTAAAAACCACATATTTTAGACATTTGTGGCTTGCTATATACGGTGGTTATAATCTTTTGAGTTTCTGCAGCAATGCATATGAAAAATCTGGGACCTTTAAATTAATGGCAGCAGACAGCTACAACCCTTTGACAGAGTTTTGTCGGAAAACATTGATTCACGGGTTCTCAGCAATTGCAAATTCGTCAACACTCTCTGGTAAAGTGTTCTGGATTGCCATCCTGTTTTCCGCAGGCATCTTCTTTGGATATCAGGTTCATAGGAATATTTCAATGTATGCGGACAATAGGGTGTCCATTAGCTTTCGAATAGAGCGAAGAGATTCGAACCCTGAGGTCAACTTGATACCCGACTGCCCTTTTAGTTCGTCGAAAATGCAGCGTCTGGGCTTATCTCAAACAGAACAAGAGTACATTCTGGATAAAGTAAACTATCCTTGGATGCTACAGAAATCGTACTACTTTGATGATTTGCTGTCAGACTACGAACTCACATCGGAGAAAGTAATGATAGCATTAGGTGTGCTTAACATGACCAAAGTTTCTGACTTAGTTCAGTATTTGGCCCTAGATCCTTCTGATGTTGTTCAAGTTGCCTATCTGAACATGAATGCTTCTGTCAGCTACTGCGAACATTACGTTTGCTACAAACTGGGCAACCAAAAGCATACAGAATTTGGTAATAAGGAGGCATCGTTTATGGAGTTGCAACTACTGCAAACTACCAATGTCTCCTGCCGATTTAAATCAACACATTGCTATCAACTAGTTGTAGGATCTGACGTATGGTATTTCCAAACACTGTGCCAAAACACCGGTAACGACTATTACATTAGAGTAGAAACTAGAATTAGAAAGCTGCTGCAGCAGCCAACAAGACCCTGTAACGATAATATCCAATCGTTATCATCGTGCATGATCCTTTGTGATGACCTCCACCACAATTGTGAACAGAACTGTTCAATTTTCGCTTGGTATAGTGAACTTCGCGAAAGATGTAGCCTGGCTCGCCACATCTACGCCAATGGTTTGAAGAATCCTAACTGCAGCAGCACATGTCACGAAAATTGTTATAGGCCCTGCCAAAGCGAAGAAATTCTGGTAACCGCACAAACCAGTGCAGCTCGGTCGGATGGAATCCTAATGGTATACATTATGTTCTCTAATGAAGTGATATATTGGGAAGAATTTGTGGCATATGAGTGGAACTATTTAGTGGCAAATATTGGGGGACTTTTGGGATTGTGTTTCGGGACATCGTTTATCGGAATCTTGGAAGCATTCGGTCTGCTTTTTCAAATGAAACCACATTGGAAACTTGATGGAACTATTAAACACAATAGCAAAAGCTAAACTTTGTTTATTTGCTTGTAATCAATATCTAATGTATCGGATTAACCTACCAAACCACTCCAATCAACCTACGGATTAGTCTCAATAAAGTATATAGTTTAGCAATTGTCCGGGGCATGAGTCTTGATTTTATCAGCTTGGGGTGATCGCGTTTGTCCAAAATCGGCCGTCACGGATTTTGCTCATTTTAGCACACAAGGACCACATATTTTCAAAGACAAGACAAAATAGCGGAGATCAAAATCAAGCTGTGCCAGAGTTATTCAGGTTCATACTTCAAAGCCACAAAACTTGAAAATCCCTTCAAGGCCATATGGGTCCGAACGCAAGCGAACATAGGGTTGACCAATACTCTAAAATAAAACATTTACAAGGATAATGTTTACCTTCTAGCCAATCGTTCGCAATCTCACTTTGGCGAACAGTACAGTAACACAAACTCGTATTAACTTGCACAGACAGCGTTTTAGACCCATAGTTCTATCGGTAAAGTCGCTCCCCGTCCCAGTAGCGATCGACTGATTTCCCTTCATTGCGCTAAAATCAAAGGCTCATCATCAGAACAGGTCAATTAAAATTTAAGCATCTGTTTCCGCCAAGTACTTGTGAGGGAACGATTCGATCAAATTGTGTTATATGCTTACTTTATGTATAGCTGCCTGCCTGTTAGTTGATGATATAACTTGAGGAGCAAAAGTTGACTGTGTGAACAATAGCATTTAGTAAATACACAGAGATCTGTGTAGGTATTTGAACGACTTAGATGACAAAAATCGTAATCAAATGTTTACAACGCTACTCAATAACAAATAATCTTCCAACTTGAACTAAGGTGCTAAGGTGGTGAATCCTCTTGGACTTGGAGACATCAAGTTTGAACCAGTATTACTCATTCATTACGTGGAGTCAAAAAGCACTCTTCATATCAAGATGTAGCTTACCATCTCCTCTTTTGAATGAATGTAACGAAACTTGTTAATCTTCTCCAATAAATTTTACTGCTTTTAAAAAAAGCGTAATTTTCTAAGTTTCTGTAACGGAAGCATACATTTTAGTTGTTGTAAAATTGCTATTCGTAATGATGAAACCAGCTAGAATGAATGCGCAACCTGGTTTCTGCCTACATTTCCCAAGTGGCAAAACCACTTTAGCTAGGAAGCAGTAATCTTACTTACTTACTTAGGTCTTCGTCATCGCAGGATCTGCAACATCGGATTTTTCTATTACCCTTCTCCATTGATCCCTGTTGCTAGCCACGTCCTGGCTCACCTCTTCCCAGCGGTACCTATCATGCCTGAAAGGGCTAAGGACACCAGTCAGATCCTGCTCCACTACCTTTCGCCACGACTGTGACGGCCGGCCAGGTGGTTTTTTCCAACCCATTCGGACCTGGGAAAACAGGGTTTTCCGAGACAGTCTAGATGGGGTCATTCGAGCTGTATGGCCTTGCCACCGTAGTCGTGAGGATCGGATCCTGGAGTCGAGAGGGATAGAATCGGAGCAACTAAAAAATGGGTCGAGCGATATTTTATGTAAAACCAACCTGCTAATTGGCAATCCTCTAGCTTGCAAAGTAAATGGTCTACAATCGCTGGAAAAAAATTTTTGTGTTTTTGCACAAAGTCACATTTTTGTGATAACAGCCAACGGGATGAGCAATTAGAAGGTAATCGTTTCTCGGAGAATTGGCCTCTGTTAGACAATACAAGTTTCCCTGATTAAAAGACTAAGTTCAATAATCGTGTATTAATATTAAATCAAGACCTATTTCAGCAACCGTTGGATTGTAAGAGAATGATTATGATTGTGACAAACTATCAAGCCAGCTCTTGTGATCATGGTCAACAAAGTTCTAATGAGATACACGTTATGGTTATAGTTGTACCAGTACTTTAATTTTACAGTCGGAGAGATCGCAGTAAACCGTCGTCAACTTCGGAGAGTCCTGTCTCGGAAAAGGATTATTCTGAAATCAAATCGGAGTAGCTCTAAGTTCTGGATTGAAGCAATTGCTACAGTTGTGACCAGATATGTGCAGGAGGGGAACTCTTGCGGGGAGGGGGCGTCGGTGGCACATACCGCCGGGAAAAGCAGATTTTTTCGTTTTAGCATAAAAACTAACTAGAAAGTTCCTGATTTTGGTGATCGACCCATCTGGGGGGATGAACTCCAGGTCTGTGACAGTGAAACCTCCCACCCGATTCTGCACAACGCAAGCACATGTACGGTTGTGACCAATAATCATACTGCGCGACGAAGTAACGCTTCACATTGCCAGTAATGATTTACAAAATGTTTTAACTATTTCTGATTACGTTAAAACCACCAATACCCTTCTGATCAAAGGAAAATTTCATACTTCCGGCAGCAGTTCTGTTGAACTCAAATCATTATTTGCGCTTTTGCTCAGTTTTCACACAATTACAGTTTTTATAAAAAATTAAGCTTTGCGAAAAAGCACTCAACTCAACTAATTTAGGAACAACATTTGCTCGCTCGCTAGTGCTATCAGGAAATATTAAAGTACTTTTATTTCAGATTACGTCTGGCCTTAAGATAGCAGTAGTTAAGGTGGTGATTTCTTTTGAGCACGTAGTGTTGATACACACGTTCCAAACTAAGTTCAAATATAATCATACTTTCTAAGACAACCTTCTTTGTGTGTTTGAAGTTGGAACTCGCTGTGTTGCATAAAAAGCAGAGGTTTGCATTCGTAACAGACTTCTGCTGACCGGCTGCTGACTAGACATTTGTTAAATATCAGCAAAGGTTATAATCAGTCTAATCTTAACGTCTTAATAGAAGTCGTTGGGGTATGGCAGTGGTAAAGTGTTATACGCAAGACCTAAATCTCGGCCGTTCGATCCCCGTCCTGGACACTTTTCTTCACAACTTTCAATCCTGATTTCAACCTTGCACATTTCACGTACCGTGGCCTTACCGCTCTGAGGATATGAAGTAGTTGTGAAGCCTGAGAATGGTAGAATTGCACGGTCCTTGTGATAGTTGGTTTGGTTTACATGGTGGTCCTCGGGTGCTAAGGGTTATAGTTTATGGTTGATATGATTCTTTGATTTATATACGGGCTCCTGACTTAGAAGAAGAATGAAGTAAATATCGCCTCAGGTTACGAGGCAGCCGGGGAGCCGACCTTGACATGGTGCTCTGGTTTGAGGACCCGACCTGCAATTCCTTAGTAGTAATAGAGAGCACAATTGAGCGCTATTTGGGTGCCATTTTACTCCCGATTTGGGGAGCTATTGGGTGACCATTTTGCTCCCATTTTTGGGTGACCATTTTGCTCTCAACTTTTGGGTGACTAATTAGCTCCCAGTGGTGATGCATGTGATGAGTGAAAATTTTGAGTGATGATTTGACTCAACTTTTGAGTGGTGATTTGCTCTCACTTTTGGGTGACTGTTTTGCTCTCACTTTTGGGTGACGTTTTTGCTCTCACTTTTGGGTGGTGATTTGACTCAACTTTCGGGTGGTGATTTGACTCAACTTTCGGGTGGTGATTTGACTCAACTTTTGCGTTGTGATTTGACTCAACTTTTGGGTGACATTTTTGCTCTCACTTTTGGGTGGTGATTTGACTCAACTTTCGGGTGGTGATTTGACTCAACTTTTGAGTGGTGATTTGACTCAACTTTCGGGTGGTGATTTGACTCAACTTTTCAGTGGTGATTTG
>JASAND010016722.1:0-30986 GCA_030248195.1 Trissonchulus latispiculum
ATGGCACGCTATCACCAGGTCATCCACGTATAATGCCAGCAATACCACTCCTCCGTTAACCTTTGCAGAGTAGATGCAACCATCGGCTTTTCCCTTGACATAGCCGATGCTCAAGAGAAAGTCATCCATGGCCTTGTTCCAGCACCGCGGCGCCTGTTTTAGACCATACAGGCTTTTCTTCAATTTGCACACCATGTGCTCGTTTCCGACTTCAGCGTACCCGTCAGGTTGTTTCATATATATCTCTTCTTCCAGCGTCCCATTCAGGAAAGCGGTTTCTACATCCATTTGGTGAACCAGCATTCCTTCCTGAACTGCAACGGCCAGAAGACTTCTGATGGAGTTGTACTTTGCGACTGGAGCAAATGTTTCCGTATAGTCGACCCCGGCCTCCTGTGTAAAACCACGAGCAACCAGTCTGGCTTTGAAGCGATCAACTTACCCATCTGCTTTATATTTCACTCTGAACACCCATTTGCAACTGACCAGTTTTCTTCCGGGGGGCAACTCGGTCAGCTCCCAGGTTTCATTTTTCACCAGTGAATAGTACTCAGAGTCAGCCGCTTTTCTCCAATTCTCTGACAAATCGCTCTTGAAAGCCTCCTGGATTGTTTTCGGTTCCAGGATTGTATCAGCTGCAGACGCACTGTTAACGTCCACGTCTGTCTTCATCTTCGCCATATTCGCCCTGATCCGTTCTGAGCGTCGTAGTGGAGGCTTGGCCCATGTCAAGATAAAAGTCACTTTTTGATGCGTTCTGATCTACCACTTGATTTTCTTGAAGCTTTTATTTTCATGGGGGTTCTGGGGGGTTCTTAATTTTTTGTAGAGATTTGATCTATAACTATGTTTAGTTTCATTTTTTGATGGGGGTTCTGGGGGTTCTTGGGGTTCTTAACTTTTCGAAGAGATTTGATCCATGACTACATATATTTTGTTTCAAATTTTTGATGGGGGTTCTTGGGATTCTGGGGGTTCTGAAATTTTTTTCAGGAGATTTGATCCTCTACTGCCTAGTCTTAAATGTTTGCTGGAAGTTCTGATGGTTCAGGAGTCTGGGTGTACCGAAAAGTGTGCACGTTGTCTGGGCTTAAATTAAGGACGAACTTGTTGCTCTTGTCGTCAGCTTTCGATTGATACCCATATTGTGGATATTGGATGTTTCACACACAGTATTTTCAGTCTAATTAACACAAAAAGGCCAAGTTAAAGTTGAGAAAAACGATTGACTTGCACGACTATACAGCTGTGACATACAGTATCATTGTGCACATCGTGATCGCATATACGGATCGCCTTGTTATGCCCGACTGACCTGATTGTGGGACTCATCAGGGGCTTACAATCAGGTTATTTTGCTTTGAAACTGACCACCCATTTTCAATAAAGAAACGTCGTTTCGTCCCCTGGCGATCAACTCCATTCAGACGTGATGTTAAGCACATATACTCGCCTTACAAAGTATTAATGCCCACATATAAAACAGTAAAATGTCCCCGAACGCCAAAAAGCGACGGGTATTCATAAGGTTCCGTCATCCATTATGAATGACAGCATTATTGATATCCTTCAAATGAAGGATTTTCATATGAAAACACATATATACACGTAAGCCTAAACTCTGGGCTTAAATTAAGGACGAACTTGTTGCTCTTGTCGTCAGCTTTCGATTGATACCCATATTGTGGATATTGGATGTTTCACACACAGTATTTTCAGTCTAAGTTTATGAGAAAAGCCAGGAGGACCCCCCCCCGTACACCCCGGTTATATGCTACAAATTTGATGACTGAGATCCATATATACATATTATAAACATATCATGTCTGCTGAAGTACCTGCTGAAGGAAAGGATCCGCAACGTAGTCACGTACAAATCAAAGTCCTGGATGCAAACGCATGAAAAAAATTTGAGAACCTCCTTTTTTTCTGATGGGGGTTCTGGGGGTGCTAACTTTTATCTTGACATGGGCCGGAGGCTTTACAGTCGAATCAGCTGACGAACTTTGCTTCCCACTGGTGGATTCTTCTAGAAACACAGCATCTTGACTATGGACGACCTTTCTTTCGCTGTTCAGATAAAATTTGTATCCCTTGCTACCTTCACAGTAGCCTATGAAAGTACACTTGATGCCTTTGGATCCAGCTTTTTCCTACTTTCTTTAGGAATATGAATGTAGGCTTCACATCCAAAGCTTCTTAAGTGACCAACATCTGGTTTGATTCCTGTCCATGCTTCGAACGGCGTAACTGACAGAACTTCTGTAGGACAGCGATTCCTCAAGTAGGAAGCTGTTGCCACCGCTTCTGCCCAGTACATATTAGGAAGGCCTGCCTGAGCCAACATACATCTCGCCATTTCCACGAGTGTTCTATTCATGCGCTCAGCCACACCATTCTGTTGAGGTGAGTAAGGCACTGTTGTTTGTCGTATACCTTTGGCCTTGCAGAAGTCTTCGAACTCCTTGGACAGATATTCTTTTGCATTATCTGTCCTCAGGATGTGGATGGTTCTCCCCGTTGTATTAGACGATTCTACTTCGTATTCTTTAAATTTGGCCAGCACCTCACTTTTGTTCTTGATGAAGTAGATGCGATTGTATCTAGAACTGTCATCGATGAATGTGACGAAGTATCTGGCACCTCCAAGTGACTGCGTCGGCATAGGGCCGCAGATGTCACTGTGAATCACATGCAGCAAGTCTTCGCTTCTATGCGTGGAGCTTCTAGGGAAAGGAAGTCTAGTGATCTTTCCTTTGATGCAGCTTTCACAGATCCAGGTTTTTGATTGTTTCAATGTTGCTGGAAGCCCGGTGGCCAGCTTTCGGCTTGCCAGTTTAGCCAAATCCGATCTGCACAGGTGTCCATATCTTCTGTGCCAGCATTCTAAGGACTCTTGGCACGCATCTGAGCTGTTCGCCACCACTGGAGTAACGTTGCACTTCAATTGGTACATACGACCAACAGCATCAGCTTCTACCAATATTTTCCCAGAATCGTTCTGAACCAAACATTTGTCTTTGCTGAACTCTACCAATTTTCCTTGCTTGGTGACAGCACTGACGGAGAACAAATTCTTGGCTAACTGCGGAACATACAGGACATTGGTTAGAATTGCCTCATGGGGTCCACCTCCCCCACAAACAGTCAAACCAACAGTTCCTGTACCTGGAGCAGAAGCAGTTCTGTCATCTCCAAGACGGATTTGCAGCGGATCCTGGAATTCTGTGTAATCTCGGAACCAGTTGCGGTTGCAGGTCATGTGCTGTGACGCACCTGAATCAACCAACCACACTTGGGTTTGTGACCTGTCGCTCATCCAGTTGGCTGTTGCTTCATCATCATCATCAGCGTTGCTGGTAGGGTATGCAGCAAACAGGTAGGTTTCTTCATTCTTGGAACCCTCAGCTGTCTGGTTCGCTTGGGCTTTCCATTGTCTAGTCTTATCAGCTCCTTTCTTTCTGCACTCTCTTGCCCAGTGACCTGATTTACCACAGTAATTGCAGTTCCCCTTCCGCGGCTTATTCATCTGGCCTGAAGCCTTAGACTGAAAAGGCGGCTTTACAGTTGATGTAACGAGTGCTTTCTCTGCTGGCAGCCCCCGAGACGGACCCTGTTCGTGTCTCTTTGCTTCTTCGTGGAGAAGACGGGCTGATAAAAACTCCATTGTCAGATCATCAGCCCTTGACTCCAGTGCTGTGATCCCTTGACTCCAGTGCTGTGATTAGGCTGCTGTAGGACTCCGGCAGACTGCACAAGAGCGTCGTTACAACATCGTCTTCGCTGACTTTTGCATCAACAGCATCGAGTTGTTCAGCCAGTGCTCGGACTTTGTTGACATGCGACAACATATCGTCCCCTTCCTCCATTGTCACAGAGAAGAACTTCTTACGCAGATACAGCTTGTTCGCTAAGCTTTTCTTTTCATAGTGGGTCTCAAGTTTGGTCCAGGCATCCTTGGCATCTTCAGCACAGCGAACCAGCATCAGCTGGGCATCTTCTAGTGACAGGCAGATCGTTGCTAGCGCTTTTCTTCCTCTTCGAGTGAATTCTCTTTCTGCAGCTCTAGAGGCATTCGGAGCAAGTTCTTCGGAGCCATCCACAAAGCCCCACAGATTCTTGTCTTCAAGGACCATCTTCATCTTGAACTTCCATAGATAGAAGTTCTGGCCATTGAACTTCTGGATCCTCTCAGTCTTGTCCAACTCAGCTGTAGTCATACTGGGCCCATAACCTGTTGTTAAAGAGGTTTGAGCGCAGCTTGTTAAACAACCGACTGATCTTTACTTGAGCAGACATTACAATGAAACTAACTGAAAATCAGGTTCAAGGAGAACTAACGTTCTAGTACAGAATCATTACTACAGTTACGAAAGTTTCAAATAATTATATCTGGTGATGATATGTATACAAAACTTTTGAAAGTTAGCAGTTCTACAAAATATATATACGTATGAAACTACATAGTTAGCTAGGAAAGATAGAGTACAATAATGTTTAGCTGTGACGTTTTTATATTAACTTTAACACCAATTGTAGAGCACATCGAGTTTAGTATGTCTGTGAGTGAAGTTTCAGCCCCGTATCACTTACCGTTAAAAAGTTGCGCCCCGGATCGGTTATGGCGGCGATGTTTTTTCCGGTTTCTCCTATTTGATGGTTGTATTGTACATAATGTTCGCCGCTTTCACGTGATCTGCAGCGGTGGACCAATCTAAAGGGCTATGGGGTCTAGTAGTACCCTCCAAAGAATTTTATAATCACAACTTTTTTGCGCCGCAGCTGCGCCACAGCGCCGCAGTGGCGCCGTAAAGTCGGCTCATAGCGAAAAGTGACCATTTTTGTGGTCGTCGCTCAGGTCGAACGTTACGAGCTGGAGCTGATTTATTTTATATTCAGAAATTACATATATTGAACTAACTAACGGTCCAGGTTGCGTTTCTCTATCACTTCCCTAGCGACCACAGTGGCCCGTCAAAGATGGCGAAAATTCGAAAAATGAAAAATCTATTTAACTTTGAAAACTCAACTCTTCCATACAATGGTTTTCTGGCACGGAGAATCGATTCCCGCAGTCAGTTTTACCGTCAGACCCATCCATCTTGCTGGGCTGGTTCCACTTTGCCGTCGGGAGGGTCAAGTCGGAAACCGCTTCCTGGAGGTCCATAGTAGGCTCTACCTGGCCTCTCAAAACTTTGTCTATAGGGGTTTTCTGGTGTGCCCAGCTCATTCCCGGTATCCGTTTTGCCGTCCGACGTGTCTATATTGCTGGGCTGGTTCTACTTTGCCGTCTGGAGGGTCAAGTCGGAAACCGTTTCCTGGAGGTCCATAGTAGGCTCTACCTGGCCTCTCAAAACTTTGTCTATAGGGGTTTTCCGGGGTGTGCCCAGCTCATTCCCGGTATCCGTTTTGCCGTCCGACGTGTCTATATTGCTGGGCTGGTTCTACTTTGCCGTCGGGAGTGTCAAGTCGGAAACCGCTTCCTGGAGGTCCATAGTAGGCTCTACCTGGCCTCTCAAAACTTTGTCTATAGGGGTTTTCTGGTGTGCCCAGCTCATTCCCGGTATCCGTTTTGCCGTCCGACGTGTCTATATTGCTGAGCTGGTTCTACTTTGCCGTCTGGAGGGTCAAGTCGGAAACCGCTTCCTGGAGGTCCATAGTAGGCTCTACCTGGCCTCTCAAAACTTTGTCTATAGGGGTTTTCTGCTGTGCCCAGCTCATTCCCGCTATTCGTTTTGCCGTCCGACGTACCTATTTTGCTGGGCTGGTTCTACTTTGCCGTTTGAAGAAGGCTCAGTCGGGTGGGAGGGTCAAATGGTCGAAAATAAAGTTTCTCAAAAGTGGTCAAATTTGGTATCAAATGAAGGCCCTAAGTGGCTGAGCAACTTTTGTCATAGAACTGCATACCCAAAGTGGCTGTGGTGGGGTGGGGTGGGGTGGGGTGGGGTGAGGGCTTAGGCGATTTTGGGTCAAAAATAAAATTTTTCAAAAGTGGTAAAATTTGGTATCAAATGAAAGCCCTAAGTGAGCTGAGCAACTTTTGCCATGGAACTGCTTACCCAAAGTGGCTGTAGAGTGTTGTGGTGGGGTGGGGTGGGGACTTAGGCGATTTTGGGTCAAAAATAAAATTTTTCAAAAGTGGTAAATTAACACAAAAAGGCCAAGTTAAAGTTGAGAAAAACGATTGACTTGCACGACTATACAGCTGTGACATACAGTATCATTGTGCACATCGTGACCGCATATACGGATCGCCTTGTTATGCCCGACTGACCTGATTGTGGGACTCATCAGGGGCTTACAATCAGGTTATTTTGCTTTGAAACTGACCAAAATTTGGTATCAAATGAAAGCCCTAAGTGAGCTGAGCAACTTTTGCCATAGAACTGCATACCCAAAGTGGCTGGGGTGGGGTGTGGGCTTAGGCGATTTTGGGTCAAAAATAAAATTTTTCAAAAGTGGTAAAATTTGGTATCAAATGAAAGCCCTAAGTGAGCTGAGCAACTTTTGCCATAGAACTGCATACCCAAAGTGGCTGTAGAGTGCTGTGGTGGGGTGGTGTGAGGACTTAGGCAATTTTGGGTCAAAAATTTTCAAAAGTGGTAAAATTTGGTGTCAAATGAAAACCCTAAGTGTGCTGAGCAACTTTTGCGGTGTCGGATTTATGCCTTTCTCAACCGGAATTTAAAGGATAGACATAGGCCCAACACACATATTATCCCCTTTTGTGCGGAGCATTTTTGTTACTTGTATACAGTCGGTTTCAAACATAAGTTAACCTGCAAAGAAGTTCTTAAGAACTGCATATATATACTCACACAGACGTCGCAGCTATCCCCTTTCACTTTCTGGCAACCACCAATCTCAATATTTCGTGTGAACGGGTTTGAGCAATATGAAATAGCCTCTTTATGCTTACATATTGGGCTTGTAGGTAAGGGTTGGTTTTTCAGAAAACATTGCTGAAAAACTTGTTTTTTTCTGTTTTTGCAGTAGTTTTTACCGTTTTCCAGTGTTTTCCGTTTTCCCATTAGCCTGATGTCTTCAGACTGTTTCTGGAGTACCAAAATGAGTGAATTTTAGCGAATTCAAGCTTTCAAACGTTTTTTAAGTAAAATAAATAATCTGGCTGTTACTTCAGGGGGAGTGGATCCCCAGACTTGTGTCCCCCTGCCCCCTTCCAGGATTCGGACCTCTCCCCCTGAACCGAAAAGTGCCCGGAAAAAATGTATTTTGAGGGTGAATTTGAATTTTTTCGTCTTCGCCGGATTTTTGGCTCTAAGCACTTTTTTCTATGTTACGCTTAAAATTAGGTTAATTTTTAGCTCAGCTGAAAAATAGGTGTTTTTAAGCAAGCAGTTTTCGAAAACAATTTCGCTCACCCACAGAAATCTGTGCCCCCCTGAAACTTTTTTCTGGGAAAAAGCCTGGTAATGAATGTCATTTTGTTTCCTGTAATAATAATTAGGAAAGTACCGGGCCCTGATCTTGGCCCCGGTCCTGGTAATCAGACCGCGGCCCCGGTGTTGACCAGTGCTAATATTCAGCGAATTTGGATTTTTGAAACTAGAGTTAAATTGTTACCAACCGTTACTTTCCTCACCGATTTAACTGAAAACAATAATGATAATTTTGTTTATTCCTAAAATTATAGCAAAATCAAAATTTGTAAGAAACTTTTTGAAAATGATCTCTTTGGATCCCCAATTTTCAGCATGAGGCCTCGGCCTCGGTAGTGGCGGCCCCCGGTGCATCCCTAATGATAATCATGTCTGACTTGTTTCAGGTAGTATGGTGCTGTAATGATAGTGTGTCCGAGGAAACGTTTCAACGGAACATGGCCCTACTGTGGCCTTTGTTGATTGAGGTTTCGCCGAGACAAGGAGACTCTGTGCCTGACTGCCAACAGGGTAGATTTCCGGAGCCAGCATGCAGCGGAAACGCTCGGAATCCGATCATTGTATTTTTCCACGGAAGCTTTGCCGAATGGTTATTGGATGTCAAATATTGTACTGAACGCTATCTTTGCAGTATTGAACAGGGTTGTATGATGTTGGCTATGTGGCACTCTCTCAAAGTTTCGGAGTGTTATCGGTCTCCCTCGGTAACGTTTAATTCTAACGATGCCCTCCTTTTGGACTTTGTATACTATTCTTGTCACGGTGGACTGTTGGATCTTTGTCGGGCCCACAGATCCGGTAGTTTGGACTACAGTCCAGCACTATGGCTTTTGGCCTGTGGAGCTCATCTTCAGGACTTAGTCTTGGACAGTGTTGAATCGCTAGACGCAGCGTCAGTAGAATTGTTACTGGACGGGGGTGCGGATATAGTATCCCTTGCTGTCGGGGATGAGCTTGAGGATCGAGGTAGGATAGATATGCCTGCTATTGAAAGGGGGAGAAGTCACCACCGGGGCATCACTTGCGGGTCAATTCCTAATCTCGGTAGACCATCAGAGGAGTCAATCGCATCATCGGAAACTGAGAATAACATGAGTGCAACGACAGCAGATGATGCCAGTTACGAGTCTTTGGATGCCGCCTTAGCTTTGGTAGCAGCTGCCCGAGAAAATGATGTGGCAGCCATGCGATCCCTACTGCGGCGCAGTGTTGCAGCGGCGGCCGCTGGATTTAGTTTGGACTTATCGGACTCAGAAGGTTGGAGTCCGCTTCGTTGTGCTGCCTGGTCTGGTCATTTAGCCATGGTTGAGCTCCTTCTGAACGCTGGAGCCTCTGTGGACTATTGTCAGGAAACTGGCAAAACAGCCCTGAGAGCAGCTGCATGGGCTGGCCATGAAGACGTAGTGCAAAGGTAATAGTTGTGCTCATTCAAGTTAAGCTAGTTTATATAGGCTGGAACTGTGCATATGCTGGCAGGGTCCATCTCATGTTTTGAGATCAAACGTAGTGTGAATACTTCAACTGTGTGTGTGCACAACCACTGCTTGATGGATGCCGATGTCGGCAAAGACGGTTCGATTCCCCAGAGGTCAGGTTAAGAAGGGGAAGTCCCACCCCCACCCCCTTAGTGGGAGTAGTGGGGAAGCCCCACTTCCCGATATCGCCCCTCCCCGGGATTTTTTGGGAGCCCAAAGTTTTGCCAAAGCATGGCAAATTTTCAAAAATTTTAGGAAATACTAATTTTTGGCCAGAAATGCTTTGAAAATTTTTACCAAAAAATTGTAACATTTGGCATTTTTTGGTCACCTTAAGGTGAGTGGGGGAAAGCCCAAAATAGTAGGGGTGGTATAGGGGGAACCCAAAAAGTGGGGGGTGCTCCTACCTCGACCCCCCTACTGCCCAGTAGAAAAAGTGCCAGATGGCATGATCGTTTTGTTTTAGATTTCCGATTTTTCTTTCGTCTCAGTTGCAGGCAAATTATGCTTATGCAGATAGTGCAACTGATGACAGCATGCTTTATTAAAGTCGTACGGAACAAATCAGTCGTCTTGCAACCCTCATGGGGGACTACGGTCACGCTAAAAATTGAACTTTTTGAATAACCAAAGTCATGAATAACTCTTTTCACTTCACGTTATTGTGGGTACGAGATTTTGTTTATTTAGTTTTTGATTGTATATATTATTTTATTCATGACTGTTCCAATGTACCATATTTTTTGCAAAATATGTACATTGCTTTTCAGACTGCTGAAATCTGGTGCCAAATCGAATGTTGAAGATGACGAGGGTCGCAGTCCATTAACAGCTGCAGTTTATATGGGTCATACAGAGGTGATTAAATTGCTACTGTTTGCCGGCGCTGATCCAAACCACTGTGATTCTTCTGGAAGATCTGGGCTTACTCTGGCTATGCTCACATCTAATTCAGTGTCTGACCAGCGAGAGGTGTGGCTTTTTCTTTAGTATGATGTAGGTTAACTTCTTGCTCCAGTTGCGGAAAGGTTGAAGGAGGATGGACTGAGCATTAATGGCTTATTTTTGGGCGATTTTGGGGACAAGGTTGGTGCCTCACCCAAAATGGGGAGGGGCGTATTTTGAAACGTCTTTGCAGTCCTCTCCTCTTTTTCGAGCTTTTGCTCACTTATAGGTGCTCGGAAACTGCTAAAGTTTTACGATATTTGGTCGGAACCGCAGACATCGTTATTTAAACACGTCACCCAAACTTTTAGCTCAGTAACAAACCAGCAAACAGACTTCTGGGTTTACTTTAGTGGGGGGAGCTCCCCCACTTTTGGGGTTCCCCCCACTCCGCCGCACCTCCACTTTTTTTGGGCTCCCCCACTCTCACTATATATATATATATATATATACGTATATATACATTTTCAAACATCATCTTCCGGCTTCGCCGGAATTTTTGATCAAAAATCGTCCATTTTGGTAGTCAAACTCAAGTTTTGAGCACTTTTTAGTATAGTTATTGCAGTATATGTGGAAAACAGGCTATTTTTACTGTGTTTTTGGCATTTTTAGATAATTTTATTCTCCCCACTTTTGGACCTCCCTCCACTCTCCCCACCCCCATTTTTTCGCCTAAAATAAACACACGGCTTTATTGTGCTTTGGCCAAATTGAAAACACTAGAGTGCAAGGGGTTCTTTCACTGTTGTTAGCCGGCACGACGGGCAACAATTGAATCATCTTGTTGCAACCTGGCTCGGTGGCTACTGTGATTGCAGAAATTTGTGCACAATTAAATGTTTCAGGTTTGTCGTTTGTTGATAGAGTGCGGGTCTGCAGACGTGAATCGATCAGATCGAACTGGTCAAACTCCCTTGATTTTGGCCGTCCTAGATGGGAATGTAGATCTGTGTGATCTACTGCTGCGATCTGGTGCCGATCCTGACTTACCCGATTCTTGTGGAGGTTCGGCACTTTTTTATGCCACCGAGGTTGGCTCTCTTCCGCTGCTGGATCTTCTGTTGAATCATCATGCAGATTTGGATGCCATTGACGGCAGCGGAAGGACGATTTTGTCTGTAGCTGCTGGTCGATCTTCGTCTGATGCTGCCGAGCTGGTGGAGCGCCTTCTAGAGGCTGGAATGGATGAGCTCCATCGTGATCATGAAGACTGGATTCCTCTACATCATGCGGCAGCACAAGTACGTGCGACATGTTATCATAGGGGCGCGCTTACGACTCGTATATTGCGAGTGCAAAGAGTCGAATGACAGGAAAGTGTGGGATGCCTTTGAATCACGCCAAACAGTATAGCAAAAGTTTATAATAGGAAGCTGGGCTTATTCTAGGGAATCTTTCTTGGGGGGCTCTTTGGGGGGCAAAAAAGAAAATACAAGCGCACACACACACACACACACACACACACACACACACACACACACACACACACACACACACACACACACACACTCACACACACTCACACACACTCACACGCTCACACACACACACATATAATTATATTACTTTATGATAGCTATGTTATGTTGAAGCGTTTTGTGATATAGAGAACATTATTTCGCTGTCTACAGTTCTTGGTCAGACGTTGGATCCAACTCAGATGATTCGATCTCACACAATAGCCCTTTTAGTTAATTAGGCTGAAGAACAAGCTACAGGCTAGCTACAAGCTAAAGCCAGTCTAAACTGTGTGAGTTGTTGACGTGATAGCGTTTCATTCAAATTGCTTGGCTAATTGTTTTGAGTGTTGGTTTCAGGGTTCCAAAGAAGTCTGTCGCATTCTGGCTGCGCATAATCCCCTGACAGTGAATGAAGCTGATACATTTGGGCGCCACCCATTGCTTTTGGCGGTGGAGGCTGAGTCATTGGACTGTTGCCGAATTCTATTGGATTACGGTGCTGATTTGGATCGTGCTTCTCATTCTGGTCTGCGGCCCATTAGTCTGGCAGTTAGACGCGGGCTGACCGATCTGTCGGAGCTGTTGATCTCGCGAGGGGTGGATCTGAACTCACCCGATTTGGACGGGAAAACGCTGCTGCATTCTGTGATATTGGATCGCCAGCTGGACATGTTGGATTTCCTTCTGACTCAAGGTGCTTTCCCAGATCCCAGAGATGGGTATGGGCGCACTCCGCTACAGTTGGCTGCGTTCACTGGCCAGTTGGTGGCAGCCCAGATGTTGCTTCGGCGAGGCGCTGCCATTAACACTGTTGATCCGGGAAACCGGTCTCCCCTGTTGACAGCTGTGTGGTCCGGTGATACGGCCATGGTCCGACTACTCCTGGAACACAAAGCTCAGGTGGATCTGGCCTGTAAGGACGGGGCCACACCGCTCCATGTAGCCGCGCATCTGGGCCGATCTGATCTGTTGGAACTTTTGTTGAAGTTTGGCGCCGATCCGCAGAAATTGGATCGATTTGGTCGTAGTCCAGCTGAGGTATCGGTTCTCATGGGTCACAACTCTGATCCTGTTCTTCAGAAGATGCTTTGCTGTAAAGACTCCGGTGAGTTGAGAGGCTCCTCTTTGGCCACCAAGTCGAGTGGCATTGGGACCGGCGGCTATAGTTCGGTGGATTACTCTTCTTATTTGAGTGGCAGTCCTCGCAAATTGATGGGAAAGATTGATCGATCATCGATTCGTCAGATTTCTGGCAAAGATTCTATGTTGTGTAGTTTTTGTAGCAGTACGACTGACATAACCCCGATACCGTCCTTGACCTCCTGTTCCTGCTCTGTCCAGGACTGTAAAACAGCAGATACTAAACGTATATCCAAGCCTGAATCTTCTTCTTCTCTGACCAAAGACGTGTCCGTTCAGGAAGGCCAATCAGCGTTTGTGGACGCTTTGCTTAAACGCTATCATATCTGCCCAGTGCGACAGGCTGATGAAAGCGTTCTCGTTGATTCTGCTGTTCCAGTTGATCACGGTCCAAGGTCGCCAGAAAATCTGCCGTCTAGCTTGAGTCCTCTCCCGGCCTCTTCATCGCGACCGAAGATAGTCACGAATCCTCGCTATCGTCCTTCTGTTAAGTCATCTTTGCCTTCCAGTGCCAATGGCTGCTCACCCACAGCCACATCTCATCCGTCCCGTCCAATTACTGGTGCTCCTAGTGCAGGCGTTGCTCCATCAAACACTGCTTCTTGCTCCAGTTCGACCTGTTCCTCAGGGACTCGCAGTTCTCGGTCGCGACTGCCTCTTATTGTGGAAAATGCTCTGTATTCTTTGGATTGAGGTTTTCTGTGCTTATATTATGTAGTAGTCCCTCCATGGTTTCAGGAAACCTAGTATAATCTAATTGTTCATATAATTTTCTGGTGTCCTTCAAAATTTTGTCAGCCTTGTAAATTGAAAATAGGTTGTGACACTGACAGGTGCAGTTTTCGCTGCCTGCATCTATCATCTATGGCATATACGTAGCTCTGGAATTTTATACAAATAAAAAGTACAATGTATATTTCAGTTTAAAGAGTAGTAAAGTGGTGTTTTTAGGAAATATTAATTTTTTGTGCTCATGGTGGATTAAATTGCTTTCTCGCATTCGGCCAAAATTTACTTCTGCTTTATCGGTGCTTCAATTTAGAGTTTTGGGCCGAATTGTTCTTTTCCAAGGCTCTTTTAGTTTCAAAAATTTCTTCACTGCTTTCGATGCTTCGTTCCCCACTCTCTTCGTGTATAACTGCTTATCAAAACAGTTGATATTTGCAGGTTTTATTGCGGGTACAAAGTTTAGTCGCGGCACGGTTTGAAGCACATCGTATTGTAATGTTGTCAGTGATCAGGAAGTGGACCGTAGAGGGATCCCAGCCCACCCCCCGAAGTATCAGGCCTTTGGAGTGATCGCTCTTTGTTGTTGGTTATTAGATTCTCTCCAAAACTGAACTCGTAACTTGTACCTTTGTAAATGATCATCGTAACCCTCGCTGCTTCCTTAAAAATTTTTTGTACTGAAATTTTTGAAAATTTTGATCTGTCCAAATGCCGAAATTCGGGAGTCTTTGCCGGGCCACCCTGCACTACTGGAAAGACCTAGACCAAAATGGTTCATGTAGGGTACGTGCTGCGCTTTACGATGATATCTGCCATACTGCTCTGACCCCATCGATGCGACCTGGGGTTGACCTAGACAGAGTTGGCAGGAAAAACCCATTGGCGGGAAAACCCCACTTTTTAAAATTGAATATTTTTTAACCGTTAGCAGAAAACCTTAATTAAACAGATTGTGCTTGCTTAATAAAGCCTGCAAATTAAATTAGTATTATATGTATGCTTTTTACCTGGACACATAAACACCACAACAGCATAATATTTGGGTGTGGGTAAAACACGGTCCCGGACCGGTAGGTAAAACACGGATTAGGACCCGGACCCGGACTGGTGGGTAAAACCCGGACCCAACTTAGAAAACCTGGACCGTGTGGGTGGGTAAAACCCGGACCTGCTCGGACCAGTACAAAATATGAAATTTAACTGCTTTCACACTTGACATATAAATTTATATATACGCTATGTGTGTGTGCGTGTGTGTGTATTGCACTGCAGTATTAATAGTATATACGCTCAAGAGAGTGTATTAGTGCGCGTGAGTTCTGTTAATTGTGTATGTTATGTTGGGTTTGAATGAAATGTTGCAGTTATGTTTGAGCATATAATATCAAAGTATATTATCAGGCGCTACGACCACCTATGTAAAGGATGACAGCGAAGTAATTAAGTAAATTAGACAGAAATAATCCTTCAAAGACTTTGGTCGAAGGTCAAACTTAAGTGCTAAATAGCACTGATGATTATATAACAGCTGCACACATAAAAGTACAAATGAAAGATGATTAACTCAGTTTAAGGGTGAATAGGTGTTAAACTGCATAATATCAGATTCTATGTTAAGTCAGTAGAAGTGAACCGGTCCTTTCGACTTTAAGAGGAGTGAAGGTTAGTAAATTTAAATAAATAAAGTAAAGTAAATAAATAAATTAGGTAAATATATATTTTAAATTTTAGTTTGGTAGGGGAACCAAGGGGATCCAGAATTTGTTGAGAAAATTTTGCTGAGAACTTGCACACAGTGTGTTTTTGGGGCGCTGAGAACGAATCTGATTTCAGTTTTCTGATCCAGCTTTTCGTTGGCTCAACATGAATATATATAAGCTAATGTTGTACGCTTAACGTGTTAGCAAATACTGACCCGAATACGGCAAAGCTGAATCGAAAAGCGGATTTCACATTCGTGCTCAACGCACCAAAAAACCCTGTATGCAAGTTTGCAGCAAAAAGTTTTGATTCCCTTTAGTACCCCCCTTTTCCAAACTAAAATTTAAAATTTCTCAATTTTCAATTTTTAATTCATCAGTCTCATGCAACCATGCAAAATTTCAAGTTAGTTCAAAAAATATAGGGTTGGCCGGTTGGCGGCTGGCGCAAAAGATCCCTAATTTGCTAATGGATGTCCAGATTATTACATGATTTTCCAAGTTTGGGAACGGTTAAAGCAAAAGTTTTTGTTAGCGTTTGCGGCTAAAACTGGTTAGCGCCAGTCCTGAATTTTATTTAGGAGCCCAGTTCTAGTTAGTCCGGGTTTTACCCACCCAGTCCGGGTCCGGTCCGGGTTTTACCCTTTGGTCCGGCTCCGGGTTTTACCCACCCAGTCCGTGATGGGTCCGGGTTTTACCTACCCGGTCCGGGTCCGGGTCCGTGTTTTACCAAGCCCCTAATATTTAGCGTGGTCGTTACATGCTAAGAGTTTCTTTGTCTCATACTAAGGAGGCTTGGTATATACATATTTAATAGATGTTAGTTCCATTAGTTAATTCAGTTATAAACAAGTAGTATTCCTTTCTAGCAAAAGGGGCAGTATTCCTTTGTAGACGTTTTCTTTATTCAATTGCGAAATGTTTTGTTTTGAATTGTTTAAGGTTTGTTGGAAGCTCTTTAAAGCGTTGGAAGCTCCAGGTTTACTTTACAATTCCGCTTGACTTCTCTCATCAGGGAGAGCAGGCCTATGCTTGCTTTTTGAGGTAAAACTTTCAAAAATTTTCTGAACTTTTTAACTATTTTATGGACTTATAAGTTCATGCTTAAAAACAGCGATTTTCTTCGTTTTTACCTTAAAAATGCTAATTCTTCGATAAAGATTTAGGTATATACCCCCCACTTTTCGGAAGCGCCCCTCCCCACTTCCCCCTCCCTAGGTTCCCCCTATTTTTAGATTTGGGGAAGTAGGGGGGGGGGGTAGGGTTTCCGAACCCACTTTCAAAACCCTGAAAAATGTCAGTATTGTACCTTGCTTTTAAAGAAAATTAATTCTGTGCTAATACTAAGATCATTAATTCACATAGCTTACTTAATTTCTGTGTTCTTGGTGTATATTTTTGCTCTTTCTTTGTATTTTATTATACGTGTACAAGTTTTTTCACTTGTAGATAATTTGTAATTGTTCCCTGCTTCTGCAACCCTTTGCTATTGTTTCTGTTTCTGGAATTTTGTTACAGTTCCATTTTGACTTATTATTGTCATTGCACCACTGCTACGCATTCTTCTGGCATTGTCTTGCCTTTTTGTCCTGTGTACAGCTTATTTATCAAAAGGGTGTTTTCATCAAGAGCACGTCTATGATCAGGTCGTGACAAGAACTGGAATTTTGTTATTTTTGTCGCCAGCTTTTGTCGTGGTAGTGCAGTCAAGAGTACATAATAAAGAGTATGAAACTCTTACAACTTACACTAGTATGTACAAATCATGCTAGGTATTAGAGATGAGATCAGGGCCGAGAAAGCCCGGCCCGGGCCGGGCCGCGCAGACCTGCTGTCCAGTCAGGGCCGGGCCGGGCCGGGCCTGAGAAAAAATTGGTAAGGGCCGGGCCGGGCCGCGCACATCCCCACGGAAAAAGCCCGGCCCGGCCCGGCCCTGTCCGGCACTGCCAAGCCCTAACGTTTTTTACATATTAATCTGTTGCACATGTACACTTTCCAATTCTAATAATTGTGTTTGCGTTCCTGACTTCCAATTTCTTGCTTTCTTTGCACCAAATGAGACCGCATGTGTCAAGTATTGTTTGAGTTTGCATACGGTTTTTCGAAATTTTAGTTGATAATGAGTACCTGTTTGTGTTTGTTTAACCTACTATGTAACTATTTTAAACTCACTAAAACAACAAGCCAGTTCGGTAATTCGACCTCGGGCTAATTTATTCTTCCGATTTATTATTCTCTTGACTAATTTCCTTAGTAGGGTGGAATTCTGAAATATTCGTTATGCATAATTGATTTGAGAGAACATGTATATACTTTGGGTCCAGAAAATAAAATAGTGAGATAAGATACACATGATTGTACACGTTTCAAAACGCCATAGAAGAATTTTTTAAAAAATCAGGGCTTTTCAGGGCCGGGCCGGGCCGCGCAGATCTAAACGGCACTCAGGGCCGGGCCGGGTCAGGGCCTGAAATTTTTGACACAGGGCCGGGCCGGGCCGGGCAGACCTAAAATTTGAGCAGGGCCGGGCCGGGCCGGGCCTGAAAATTCGGCCCTGATCTCATCTCTACTAGGTATGCTCGGTTCATTAACTCGGGACCCCCCCCCCCGTAACTTCCGGGGGGGTCCCACTTTGTACTAATTACACTCTTTCATATAAGCGTGTGTCTGCTCGCTTATTGGCCCACTAACCTAAGGCTTACTGTAAGTAATTTATTAGTTATTTTAATTAATTAATTATAACTGTAATTAGTTTAGTACAATCAAAAAACTAATTCGACAACTTTGTATCATTCTCTTGGTGCAAACAATGATACAAATGATACAATGATACAATGATACAGTGATACAAATGATACAAACAATTTTTATATCATTGGAAAGAGCAGAAAAAATGCTACAAAGTTGTCGAATTAGTTTTTTGATTGTACTAAACTAATTAAAGTTATAATTAATTAATTAGAATAACTAATAAATTACTTACAGTAAGCCTTAGGCTAGTGGGCCAATCAGCGAGCAGACACACGCTTATATGAAAGCGTGTAATTAGTACAAAGTGGGACCCCCCCCCGAAAGTTACGGGGGGGGGGGGTCCCGAGTTAATGAACCGAGCATACCTAGCATGATTTGTACATGCTAGTGTAAGAGTTTCATACTCTTTATTATGTACTCTTGGTGTAGTAGTGGAGAGGCCCATGTAGGCAGGACGGAGGAATTGCAGGTCAAATATAGCAAAAAGAATGATTGACAATGTTTAATCGTTTTATGCAAAAAATTGCAGTTTACGTACATATATAATTATATCTATGGATTTGTACCTGGATTGGATTTTTAGATTTTTAATGTTGTTTGTTATGAATTGTATTTATAATTTTTATTCATTGACTTGCATAATTCAATTAAATTTATACACCTATTTAGTGCTCTGACAGAAAATGGTTTTGCTATGTATATAACGGATATCTGTAATTTTCTTTCATTTTCTGTCAGTAATCTAAATTGGTCTTTGCCTTTTCTTTGGGTTTTAGTGCAGTGTGGTTAGGCACATGAGGCTGAATTATTATTCCGTTTGCTCTGGTGAACGTTGCCTAATGTGTAAGTTTTATGTTACGACGTCACAGCTCGCGTGAACCCGAACAAACATGGACAAAATCTTGTCTTGCCTGTTCCAGTTCCAAAACAGTTCCAAATGTGACATTTTAAGATTAGCTTTGTGTTGGCTGTTTTTGGTATTTTTTCGATTTTGCATATGCATATATCTACATATCTACGATAGATTCACATTTTTCTAACTGCGAATTGGCTGCTGTGAGCCTGTGAAGCTTGTCCTATGTATGTAGCTCCTAGGCCGGCCGGTCGATCGGTAATAGACCGAAGATCAAGAAAGACAGACAAACGTTTTAACCAAAACTACGATGCCGCTTGAATGAAGCGGTTGAAATAATTGTTTCAGTAAAATATGATTTTTGCACTTATCCCATATCATTTGTGTTTATTATCCGTCCAACCGAGATTAAAATTTATTTTTACTGATTTGATCCCTTTGGCCTTTTTATAGCCCGAGATGTGGTGCGGCCAGACATACGGTTTCAGTGTTTCGATGTTTTGTTTTTTCTTGTCCGGCCCGGTTCGGTTGACTGATTCGCCCTGCCCAGATTTTTTGCTAACATACATACATACTACCAGGACTACACTATATAATTATAAAGCTGTAGCGGATACAATACATTTACAAAAATCAAGAATGAAGGCTTGTTTTTGTCGGAGCTTAAGACACCGATTATGCACTCCGTTCTGTCTGAGTTCCAGTTTGTTCTAGTGCTAAAAATAGTTATACGGTATACTCACTGGACTGGAAGCTTGCAGATATGTTAACGTTGTTGGATTTATGTCTACGGGATGTTTACTTTTCTTTGGCTGAAAGTGTAAACACTTGAGTTCTGATTATTTGAGTATTGACTGTTTTAATTTCCCAGGCTGAATTACATTGTTTATCTAAAAGCAGAGTCTTGAATGCTTAGCTAAAATTTTGGTTGCAATACCTAGGGTTGTGCTCAATACGAAAAAAGGGGGGCCCCCAAATTGGGGGGCCGGGCCGCTTCATTCGGGGGGCCGGCCCCACCACCGGCCCCCGGGGCCGTGTTCACCACCGGCCCCCGGAGCCGAGTTCACCACCGGCCCCCGCGGCCCCCATGCCAGAAAAATTTTCCTTATGAATATAATAATTTGAAAATAGTGTATTTTCATAATTTTATACACTTACGTTGCAAGTTTGCGTTATTTTCTTTGCTCTGTGAAAATAAGTGACTCCAATACCTTATTTCAATACTATACCTGCCCAAGTTTACCCTGCCAGTGCAGTGGCACATCAAACAGGTTAGAATAAAAAAATGTAGGAGTTAGAATAGACAGAATGGAATGTATACTCCCCGCCGGAAACATTTTGGGAGAGGGAATCTTCCCTTCTGTTCCCTTTTCTAGATACAGGTTAACAGAAATTTAAAGGTTCATCTTGTTCTGCCGAAAACTTGCAAGCAAAACTACAGGTTTCTTAAGATTTACTACAGGAAGGAAACTCTTCTAATTTTTACTATTTGAATGTTTGCCAGAAAGTATCCTACAACAGTCTGTTAAAATTACGACAAACTCCACCGGCAACTAACGGCACAGGATCACTCTTGTAAGAAAACCACAAAAATGTCTATAGCTTCCATCAAACTCTCTAGGAGGGAATATTAGATAGAGGGAAATTTAAAAGATAGAGGGAACTCAAGAATATATAAAAACAGATTCTAATAAACAGCATACATTCTATACACATCTTGATAAAATAAGAACTGATTTCCAATTAATACTTTGTTTCGCCAATAATTTTCTAAGTTTTCCAAGAAAGCATTTCCAAGAAGTTATGTATAGAAGGTGAAATCTGATAGTTTACCGAAAGCTAAAATTAAAAAATAGCTAATAACATCTTTTTTGAATACGTCAGACCAAGAGTACATAATAACTAAGAGTGTGACAAGCGTCACACTCTTAGTTATCAAGCAGAAAACATCATCTGCACAATAACGGCCTACCCCCCCCCACAACTGAGTACCTGGTGACCCCCCCCCACAACTGAGTACCAGGTACACAATTGTGCACGAGCACTCGCTTGTGACCCCCCCACAACTGAGTACCAGGTACACAATTGTGCACGAGCACTCGCTTGTATGTTTACATGTTGAAGCCAAAAAGTGGCCAGCTGCTGATAGAATGTTTTTGGCTTCAACATGTAAACATACAAGCGAGTGCTCGTGCACAATTGTGTACCTGGTACTCAGTTGTGGGGGGGGGGGGTCACAAGCGAGTGCTCGTGCACAATTGTGTACCTGGTACTCAGTTGTGGGGGGGTCACCAGGTACTCAGTTGTGGGGGGGGTAGGCCGTTATTGTGCAGATGATGTTTTCTGCTTGATAACTAAGAGTGTGACGCTTGTCACACTCTTAGTTATTATGTACTCTTGGTCAGACTTGGCAAATTCCATACTTTCCAGCATGAAATTGAAACGGGGGCCGGTTTGGGGGCCGTGACCGACACCGGCCCCCGGGGCCGTGTTAGGTCCGGCCCCCAATTTGGGGGGCCGGGCCGCGGGCCGGCCCCCGAAAATAAAATGGGGGCCGGGCCGTTTGGGGGCCCCGGGGGCCAGCCCCACCACCGGCCCCCCGCACAACCCTAGCAATACCTAGCTCCAGTTCTTGCTGGGGTGAATAAAATAATAATTCCTGAATTGTCTCACCAAAATATTCAGGAAAAATATTTACGCTCAATATTGCTCCGCTTGGTAGAGAATAGAGATGGGCATTTCGGCCCGTCGGTCGATCCGGTCCGCGTGCTGGGCTGGGCCGACATCCATTGGTTAACGGTAGTAATGTTTTGATGCGGCTCTTTTAGTTTCGATTTGATTTGATTAATTTTCTGATCGTCCAAAAATCAAGTGATTTGATTTGATTGCTTTTCATGTTCCCAAAATTCAATCGATTCGATTTGATTTGATTTTTACTTTTTTGCTTTTACTTTAACTTAACGTTTCTGGCCGGGACGAGAACTTTATTATTTCGGGTCGAAACAGGTCGGATCGACTCTAAGAATATGTAGTAAAAGCACCAAAGTTAGCTACCTACAAATTTACTCATTCTGATTATTTCACAGCAAATTTTAACATTTCCCAGTTTAGCGTTTCTATGTTGTACCGGGCATGTTCCTATCAAAATGAGCAGGCCCCAAGCTGCCCGAACCTAGTCAAGGCCCGAGTGGCCCGAACCTAACCAAACTGGCCCGAACGGCCCCAGCAGCCCGAGCTGCTTCAGAACTTGGAAAAAGTACTCACCTCATTGGTTAATTATTAAAATAAGTTAACAAGTATTTGAAAAATAAGAGAAGCTATTTTAAGTATGTACGATTATTTACATGTTCAGACATAAATATTTACTTTAAACATAAGTATGTAATCTTTCGAAAATGTAAACTTTTATATTTGAATAATACTTTAAATACTTTATTTTAAAATATTTAATGAACGCGATGTTTTCATTTATCAAACAATTGTAGTCACCTTTATATAAACAAGTAATAACAATAAGCAGGCACCAAATGCGACGTATTATATATTCGCTACCTGGTTGGTACCTGTAGTCGTACTAAAAGGCATGACTAAGATGGTCTAACTCTTAATAGCATTGATCCCCCAATGCAGTGCCAAAAATATTTCTGCTCCAGATTCCAGAATCAACCCTGATACCAAGAGTGCATAATTGCACTATTATTAAGAAGAAGAGTAAGCCACTAGAGGGCTTCTCTTCACAGCATTGCGTAACGGTGCTCCGACCACAATACGCGAATGTTCCCCCGTTTGGGGGGTCGACCAATTCGACATTGCATACCCCCCCCCCCCGTCCGTTTGGTGGGGGGGGTAGCAGAAAAGAGTTCCCCGTTTGGTGGGGGGGGGGGTAGTCAACAGCCAATCAGATTGCAGAAACCCCCCCCCCCGTTTAGTGGGGGGGGGGGGTAGAGCATTGGATTACGGTAGTTTTTGTTCTATTCGAAAATGGGCCCCCGTTGGGAGGGGGGTGGGTCGCTGAAAGAGGTCCCCGTTTGGGGGGGGTCGCCAACAGCCAATCAGAATGAGCAAAACTTAGCCTGCTTGAGCGACCCCACCCCAAACGGGGACCCCTTTCAGCGGCCTTCCCCCAAACCGAGGAAGGTTATACTAGTGTTGTTTTGATTTTTCATTTTAGTTTTGATTTGATTTTTGATTTTTTATCAAAACCTCCGGAGTTTTGATTTGATTTTTGATTTTTTATCAAAATGTGCCGGACTTTTGATTTGATTTTTGATTTTTTATCAAAACTGTCGAAGTTTTGATTTGATTTTTGATAAATCAAAACTCAAAAAGTTTTGATTTTTGATTTTTTGACAATGTTTTAGGTATAGTTTTCGGAGCTTAAGGAGGGGGACATTTTTGGGTCAATTTTTGCCTTTCTCCGATGTTGCTTGCGGCCACTGCCAGACACTTATGGCACCTCCACAACTGCTCTTTCATATTGCTTTCTTAGTAGGACGAGAGTCTCTCTTAGTAAGGCAAATTTGAATCCGGATCCAAATTATCAGACCCGGCCCTGACCCGCACCCGCACCCGCACCAGGATTTAAGGGGGTCGCTTTGGGCCAAAATATTTGGTCACGGATTTCGCTCATTTTTGCACACAATATACTATAGGTAGGGTTGTGCCGATAAGAAATTTCTCGGGCCGGCTCGGGTTGGACCGTACCGTTTCTTCGCTTCTGGCTCGGTTCGGAATTTGGATTTTCGTTTCAATTGCGCAAACCAAATAGGTACTCACATTGAAAATGGTTACCTGACGTATGCTTTAGCTCGACTACAAGAAGAGCAACTTCAGCCAAGCAAGCTTTTTTTGGAACGCTCAGAAACTTTTAAAAGTAATTTACTGCAAGAAGGATATTTTGAATTTTTCTGGATTTCACAATCCGTCTTTAGACCTCAAACCCGCGGTTTCAAGATTGAGACCCGGCCCGGCCCGCGCCGCGGGTACCCGGTCCCGGATTTAACTCTGCGAAAAGGTTGTTACTGTCCCTAAAAAATTATGCTGAGGCGTCTATGCTTCCCAACTATACTGAGGCAGCTTAGGAAAGATACCGTGTACTGTAACAAAAAGTAAACGTGTTTGAGCGAAAATCCTATTCAACTCTTGGTTGGCCTGGAGAACTTTTCAACCAGAGATGAAACCGGGCCACTATTTACTGACCAGGTGACCCGGCATTTTTGAAAATTCAGGTTTAAGCTTGGAAAGATTAAAAATACTTATATTGAGGGTGCGGTGAGTATTCTTTGATTTTTTTGGACAGTTTTGAGTCTAAAATAGAGCAGCGATGAAGAAAACCGCAGCAGATGGAGCATAGAAAATTTTAGATTTTAAGATAAAGATTTCGGACTCTCAGGGCCCATACCTAATTTTCTTGTTGCTTTCACACTAGATTTAAGCTTGACAGATCATTACAAACATTTTGAGGACACTACAGCAACAAGCATCTTAAAGACTAGACGATTAAGTTAAGTATATAATTATTCCTGAAGTTTTGAGTAATTACTGAAGTTTTCAGGTTATAAAAGCTGATAAAAATTCCAAAAATATGCTTTAACAGCAACAAATTTCCCCCAGCCAAAAAATACCGGGTCAAGACCGGGTCAGAGCTCCTGACCCGGTGACCCGGTCCATATAGTGACCAGAACTGACTCGGTGACCTGGTGACCCGGTTTCATCTTTGTTTTCAACATTGAATGACGAACCAGCAATAGCTTGGATCGAGAATGCAGGCCAACGCATAAATCCCGTCGAAATCGTGGAATGAAGGATCTGTTGCGAAACGAAAACGTCCCGTCAACTCTGAGACAAGACCGTCAACCAAATGAGAAAATTACAACTCTGCGCAGACTTGCGCACACACAAACACACACAGGGGCATAAATCAATAAATATGTAGCGGGGCTGGAGAAGTCTGTTTAAGTATATTATATTTAAGTATATTAGACATCGCTGAATCAAAACTAGGTTTTGATTCAGCGCTGAATCAAAACTAAGTTTTGATACAACACTGAATCAAAACTGGGTTTTGATTCATTCTTGAATCAAAACCTAGTTTTGATTATAGCCTTGAATCAAAACTGGGTTTTGATTTTCTAGGTTTTGATTTTTGATTTTTGATAAATTTGCCTTCGCGTTTTGATTTTTGATTTGATTTTTGATTTTTTACGGTCTGAGTTTTGATTTTTGATTTGATTTTTGATAAAATCAAAACTCAAAATTGGTTTTGATTCAAGTTTTGATTTTTGATTTTTGATTTATCAAAACAACACTAGGTTATACCTGTCGACCCCCTCCCCGAACGGGGGAACATTCGCGTATTGTGGTCGGAGCACCGTTACGCAATGCCAAGAAGAGGAGCCCTCTAGTGGCTTACTCTTCTTCTAATATATAGGAGAAAATCATGGACTCTTGCTGATACTGTGCTGTGAGCTAATAGCTAATGACCCGAGCAGCCCGAACGGCCCGACTCGGTTCGCGCCTGTCCCTGTGGACCTTCTCCGTTCGGGTTTGGTTCGGGCCGCAAGAATTATTTCTCGGACCGGACCGGCCCGAGCCCGAGGCACGAGCACAACCCTAGCACCGGTGGGCGACAACGCACATGCAGGAAGTCAACGCCGCCCACCGGTGGGCGGCATCGCAGCCAACGTGTTAATATATGCTTAACAACGTTTAATGTGTCAGCTATAAAATTGTTCGTTGAAATCGGCTGATTCGAAAAATATAAACAATTCCTGTTTTCGCCCTATTAGAAGTAACCGAGAAATTCCAATTTACTGGAACTAGGGATCAATGCCTAAAGTGCGTCGCCCTAAAATAACTTTTTGCGCTAATATCCCTTATGTGCGTTCGTATTTCTACATGTAAATTTGCTTGAAATAAATATAAATATATATACTGGCCCTATTAGTGCTGGGACCTAGTGTTGTTGCCCTATATACTCGGCCGGCTGGACCCGACCGGCCGAGCTTGTGAACCCGGCCGGCCGGCCGGTCAAAAAAGGCCGGCCGGTACCAGTTTTGCCCTATTTTTTGTGTATTTTGCAAAATATTTAGCATTAATTGATGCATATACAATACAATATAGTTAATACTCCTGGTCATGTATAACAAATAAAATCAAGTATGAGCCTTTTTTCTGAAGACCGGCCGGCATGCCGGCTGTTTCTGACCTGGCCAACAACTCTACTGGGACCGATTCCAAAAGAACCGGTAGAACTGGAACCAGACCGGTTCTAATGTAAATTTTGGCTGTTTGAAACTAAAATCAAGGTTTATTTTCTAAAATTTTAAAATCTTATTAGGAAATTGAATTTGTCATTTGGAATTTTAACTTCATTTTGGAAATTCTATTTAGATTGAAATTTGAGGACGGCTAGGTTTTTGTGTAAACGATAGATTTGATACCTATTTTATGGTATATTTTAACAGCAATTTTAAGTCAATGTTTTAAGTTTTCTGGAAAGGTTATAACAACAAACGAATAACTAAGGTGTATTCGATGTTAGCTCTTCCTCAAGGTTGACAAAGGTTAAGCATTAAGGATTTGATAATTTACGGCAACTCTTTGAGCTTCAGCTATTGCCTCTGCATTTTTGTGTGCAAAACTTAAACTGTACTGTAATATACCAGCAAACTGTAAATACCAGTTAGTAGTGTTGTCATCCGGGCCTGTTTCGGGCTCGGGCCCCGGGCCGGGCCCGGGCCGGGCCTGGCCCGAGCCCGGCCCGGATCAAAATTTGATCGGAGCGGCCCGGCCCGGGCCCGGCCCGGATTTTTTTCGGGCCCGGCCCGAAACAGGCCCGGATTTTTTCCCGGGCCGTTTCCGGGCCAAAGGAAAAATTGATATAAATGGACAGAAAAACACCAAATTTTTCGGAGAATCCTTGAAACAAGAAGCTTTTTCACTTGAATTGAACTGAAAAGTAAACGTTAGATAATAAATATCAAGTATTATTTAAAAACATCGTTTTTCGTTTAGCAGTTTTACTCCGTTAGAGCTCGATACCGTTCTCGAATTATACCTAAATCGGGTTCATTGAAATGCTTTCAATGATATGAGATTGGTGAGTGATGGATTGCTTTATTATGTCTATTCGTTTATTGAAAAGACGTTTATAAAAATTCTAAAGACAAACAAAGGAAGTTATATACAGGTCATAATAAAGCGTTATTTTAGATTAACAGACATTGCAAAGTTAATGCCGATACATTATTGTATATTATTTTTACATTTATTTCCGATTACTTATTTTTATTATCTGCTAAAAACTACATCAAAAATTGTTTTTACTAATTTTGACCATTCGGGCCGGTTTCGGGCCCGACTCCGGGCCGACCTCGGGGCTGTTTCGGGCCCAAACTCGGGCCGGGGCCGGGGGCCTGTTCCGGCCCAAAAAGCGGGGCCGGGCCCGGGCGGGGCGGGGCCCGGCCCGGGGCCCGGCCCGGATGCCTAGGAACGGCCCGGTCCGGGCCCGGCCCGGATTTTTCGCTAACGTGACAACACTACCAGTTAGTAACTCCACGGGTTAAGCTGAGCAATATTATCCCTGGACCCTGAGAATCCTGAGATACAATTCTTCTTTAATATTAATTGGCTAGCGCTACCGAAAAAATGATTTTGGCGGCTTACTATAAAATTTTCACATTTCATAGGATCGTTTCACAA
This sequence comes from Trissonchulus latispiculum, assembly GCA_030248195.1. Lineage (NCBI taxonomy): Eukaryota > Metazoa > Nematoda > Enoplea > Enoplida > Ironidae > Trissonchulus > Trissonchulus latispiculum. The sequence continues at coordinate 27,160 of JASAND010016722.1, forward strand.
AAAACTTAAACTACATACTTAAAATATTCGTTTCATAAATAAACGGCTTAAACTACTTAAAATACTTAAACGGCTTAGTGGCTTAAACGACTTAACTTAAACGACTTAATTTAAGTAGTTTAAGTAGTTTAAGTCATTTATGTATGAAACGAATTTTTAAGAAGTTTAAGTTAAGCCGTTTAAGTTAAGTCGTTTAAGCCGACTTTTAATGAAACGAATGTTACAATAACATCAATATGGTAGTTTAAAGGTTCTGGTCCGGTATTATCATATAAGTTTGACAGACTGTATATTACTCAATTCTTGGAGTTCAGCCATAATTTTGATATCATTTTAAAGCTTGGAAAGTGCTTGCTACAACTACGTAGAATACAGCTGTCTTAGTGCAACAGTTCTATTTGGACATCCGCTTGAATGAAAACAATTTGGAAAATTGGTTACTCCACGTGTAGGAAAGCTAAAGAAAAGCGACCAGTTCCAGCTTCGAAAGAAACTTCTTCCCGAGGTCTATCTTTTATGAAATTGTTTAAGGAGCAAACAAGCTCAATATTTTACGAACTATTAATTTTGTCTGTTTCGCCAAAATTTTCAAGTTCTGGCGAATTAAAGCTAATTTCTCAAAACCCAATTTTTTATGTTTTCGACAATGATATAGCAAATTTGACTAAACTTCAACAGCAAATGTGCTTTAAAAGATACGGACCAACATTTAAATTGCTGTTTCCTTTGTGCAGTGTATTTAACAATAATTAGGTTGATGCAACGAATAAAGTTACTAATAAATTACCAAAAAGCAAGTCTTAGGTAGGCTTAAGTGGGCCAATCAGTGAGCAGACACGCCTTTACATAAATTATTCGTATTATGGCAGCAAAAGCATAAACCCGAGACTTGCGGAAATAAAATTATCTATTAGGGTTGTTCAGTGTTCTCGCAGCCGCTTTTTGGCTAAAGCGAAAGCTTGTCAAAATTACAAAAAGTGTAGACAAAGGTTACACGTACATGTTGCCAATTTCTCCATTACAAAATGCGTTAACACAGCCACGTCGGAATTTTAGGGGAAAGAAAAAGAAAGAAAATGAGGAGAATTCTTTAAATAAAGAAAAAGAAAAAGAAATTTGGCTTCAGTTTTCTTTAATTTAAAGAAAAATGTAAAGAAAAGCGGCTTCCTTTTACTTTAATTTATAGACTCTTTCTTTGTTAGACTCAAAGTGAGATTGACAGCTGCTACTCTTGTAACATATGCATTTATAACATAGACCACATGTATTAAAGCAGGTAGGAATCCTTTCACGAAGGGTCACTAGGTTGGGCCATGTTGCCATTGACTCAAAACCTTTGTACAAGAAAGCTTGTTAATTGTATAAAAACAATCGGTTCTCAATTGGGACAACATATTTAAGCAAATCAAGCTTTGCTTTGTTCATTTAGAAGGCTTCTTTTCACTTAGAAGCTGATACAAGCTAAACTTATACGCAAAATATAGTGTTTGAAGTAAACGGATTATCAAAAATAGTTACGCTTGCAACGATATCGTAGAATTAAAGTACTCGATAAGAGCTTTCTGGGTCTTTCCCATTATCCCCCCCCCATAGCTTCGTAGAAGTACTGAAGATGCACACTTTGGCGGATTGAGTTGAAATTGGGTAGGGGTAGGTTTTCGGACCTGCTGATTTCAAAAATGCAAAAATTTTTAAATTTTTAAAAATTTTTAAAAATTTTAAAATTTTAGTTTGGTAAGGGGGGACCAAGGGGAACCGAAAAATTTTTTGTCTTCGATTTTGCTGAAAAGATGTATATATTGGTTTTCGGGGACGTAGAACACGAATCTGAAATCCATTTTTCGATCCAGCTATTCGTTAGCTCAATATAAGCTAAAGTTCTAAGCTTAAGATGTAAGCTTAGCCTGAGCTAACGAAAAGCTGGATCGAAAAACGGATTTCAGATTCGTGTTCTACGTCCCCGAAAACCATTATATACATCTTTTCAGCAAAACCGAAGACAAAAAATTTTTCGGTTCCCCTTGGTCCCCCCTTACCAAACTAAAATTTTAAAATTTTTAAAAATTTTAAAATTTTAAAATTTTTGCATTTTTGAAATCAGCAGGTCCGAAAACCTACCCCTACCCAATTTCAACTCAATCCGCCAAAGTGTGCATCTTTAGTACTTCTACGAAGCTATGGGGGGGGATAATGGGAAAGACCCAGCTTTCTAACGATGTAAAAACGGCTTTACAACTCCCAGAATTGCGTAAGTTATGAAGCTTTTAAAATACTTTTTCGTTTAAGCCGTTTAAGCCCCGTAAATCTACGGGGCTTAAAAATGACTGATTTTGAACTGCATTTAAGCAGTCTACTTAAACTAAGTAGTTTTTATGAAAGCAGTTCTACTTAAACGGCTTAAAGTTTAAGTCGCTGAGAGTTTAAGTAGACCTGTATTTATGAAACGCCCCTTTACTTAAAGTTTAAGTAGCTGGTTTTTTGTGAAAGCGGGTCTACTTAAACGACTTAGGTTAAGTCGTTTAAGTCGTTTAATTCGTTTAAGTAGAAGTTGGTTTCACAAACACCACTTCGTTTAAGTTAAGCCGTTTAAGTACTTTTTGTGAATCGACCCTTAGTCATATTTTAGTATTTTATGTCTATTGTCATAGGATTACGCTTGGATAGGAAATAACGCTTTTGCTACAGTTATATGTTTATATCTGCTAATAATATTAAAACAAAATTTGTGTAAAATAAACACTTAACAGACTGATTTTATTTATTGCACATACAATTTTTTGGTTTTGAATGTAGGTATGAAGTTAGTTGTGCCTGTGTTCTGCAGAAGTGCTCGAAAAGTATAATTCTCGTTCAACGATTTGCTCCAATTTTCTTTTGCTGTATTTTTTAATCTCAGGAAAACCTTCGTCACCCAGATAGCTGCATTTCAATGATTAAGCTTTGTAATAGTTGACCCTGAACTGTTGGATTGATGAGCAAATTTTAATGGACGGTTTGAAATTGATCGAGGAAAGTTTTATATATTTTAACTGACAGTAAGGTATGTTGTCAAAAGTTGCGACGTTCGCTTTCTGAAAGGCAATAGCAAATTTTTTGTCTGGATTAAGATTTACTTAGTATATTGGTAAGCTCTGTTATGTACCTAAAATATAGATACCCAACATTTTGCTAAAATCTGTTGACAGACAACATCTTTTTAACAGAAAATAATTGTAAATAGTAAAAAGTAGTCAAAAATGGTTTTAAAATACCTTTATAGTGTTGTGCAGTCATGTGTCATGTTTTCATAGCTATTGCTATTGCTATGGCTTCGCCGGAATTTTTTAGCTAACATGTGTAATTGTTCGGGAAAATCGGGCAAAATTTTGAAATTTTTTGCAAATTTTGATAAACAATTGCAAATTTTAATAAAATTAGCCTGAATTTTTCGAAAAATTTTACAAATACCTTCTTGACCCGACCCTACATATGTTAATGTATGCATGACGCACTATTAGACACGTCCGACGCACTTTAGGGAATGAACTTTTCACAGCGAAAAACTGTAGTTTTTAGCATAGAAATGGCTATAACTTACGATTGGCTTTACCTAAAACCGTCAAATTTTACAGAAATGTGGATGCTGAGGCACTTGAGACTTCTGTAAAGTTTTATTTTATGAAATTTGGCCATTCAAGAGTTACAGCTTTATAAAGTGACCACTCCTTTTGCGTGGACAAAAGGGGACGCTGATAGGGCGTATCTACTACACTCACAAATGCAAAGCTTTGGATGTTTGCCGTATGTTTAATGTCCAAATTCAAATTAAACCAGACAATAAACTAACG